>JAIMZG010000161.1:0-61582 GCA_020466075.1 Colletotrichum coccodes | reverse complement strand
AAAAAAAGTTCCAAGCTCAAGGAAGCTCCAACGAGGCAACCGCCTTCGAGCCTAAGACTGAAACCTCCATCATACAACAACCCCCTTCCAAGATGAACAACTTTGGAGTCTACGAGCTCGCCAGCGCAAAAGTCACGTCAGCCCCCGGGTGGGCCTACGTCCCTGACACGGGCGTGAACCCGGCCGCCGCGGCGCTCCAGCCCGCGAACCGCAAGCGCGCCGCCCGCGGCAAGGCGAACCCCTCCGCCTCGGACCTCACCGTGCGGCAGGAGGCCAAGATCCGCAAGGAGCTCGAGCAGCTCGATCGCGACGGCGGGCGGGACGCGTCGATCCCTATCCCGGCCAAGGGGTCGAGAGGTAAGTTCACCCACCGGATACGCAGCGTCGCGTGCGACGGCAGACTGACATACCCGGAACCAGGCCAGAACAAGAGCGCCCCCAACGTCCGCAAGATCCTCCAGTCCCAAAAGACGTTCCACAACCACCTCGATGACTACCTCGCCCACCTCTCGCACGCCGACCACACGCCCGCGCCGCACCCGAACCAGCACACCTCCAAGCCGGCCAACAAGCCGCCGCACCCGAACCAGCACACCAAGCGCAACGCCGCGAAGCGCTCCAAGACGTCGACGCCTAAGCCCGCGCCGCCGGAGCCCGAGGACGCGGAGATGACCCCCGCACCGCCCGCCTCGGAAGACGCCCCGGCGACGGGGAAGAAGTCGACGGGCCCCGTGCTGGAGCCCTACGGAGGCCACGCCCCGCCCCCGCACCCGGGTGACGACGACCCGCTACTCGCGTCGCGGGTGCCCGAGATGCCGACGGACGAGGAGCTGCGGTGGCTGCTGTCGCGGCCGATGCTGAGCTTCTGGGACGCGCGCGCCGAGCAGGGCGACGAGGACGCGGCACGGTACCCCGTCCGGACGTTCTGTGAGGTGTGCGGGTACTGGGGGAGGGTGAGGTGCATGAAGTGCGGGACGAGGGTATGCGCGCTGGATTGTCTGGAGACGCACCGCGAGGAATGCTTCACGCGCTATGGAATCTAAGGTCACCGGCTGGAAGGGGAAGATTAGGAGTGGCGGATGCGGGCTTGCGTTTCCCTTGAGTATTGCGCGGAGATGGGACATGCATGTGTATGGAGAGGCGTTATGATACCCCAATGATGTTCGTTTTCATAAGAATAGTGGTTTGATTTGAGAGGCCTCGGCTGCCTACGGCTCTGGGTTTGTGACAAGCTCCTAGAGGATACGTTTGCACGGTTGCGGGATGCTCCGTGCATCCCAGATATATAGATATTTACTGTTAGGGGTGTTTGCGACCGTGAAGAAAGCCACTCCCACCTAACCCAGAGCCCCCCATCAAAGCCACCAAAACCAGGGCAGAAGAATGCCACCGGCAAAAGGAGGAGGTATCCTACTCATAGGAAGCCCTTCGTAGAAGAAATAAACACACATCACATCCAAAAGGCTTCCCCTCATCCACCACCACCACCGCAGACTCAAGAGCATCCAAGCTCCTGTTTAAAGCTCGCTGCTGCTCTGGGAGTTCTCGAGCGTGAACTCGACGTCTCCCGAGGTCGCGCCGCCGGCGCACACGGCGCGGACGCTACCGGTGGGGCACTTGTCGCGGGCGGCGCGGACGCACTGCTCCCACTTGGCCTTGGCGATGTTGATGGAGGCACCCTCGACGGTGGGCTTGAGGGTGAAGCGCGCGGAGCCGGCGTGGCCGACGGTCATGGCGGGGCTGCCCTGGCAGGCGGCGACGTTACCCGAGATGCCGCCGCAGATAGCGAGCTCGGCGGCGTTTTGGTCGTGGAAGACGATGTGGCTGGGGCTGGTGTTAGTGACTCGTCTTGGGGATCAAGTTGGGAAGCGATGTTGTGGAGGATAGGGAGTTGGGCTGGAGTTGGAGGGCCAGTTAGGGGATATCGTCAAAGACGTGTAAGTGAGACGTACGCGTTGCGGTCGATGCAGGTAGCCTCCACCATGGCGGCCGGGTTCACGGGCTCCTGGCTGCGCATGCTGAGGACCTCAAAGTGCTGCTGGGGGACGGTGAAGCGGGGCCACTTGTGGTGTTTGCCAGCCGGGGCTGCGAGGGCCGCGGTAGCGGCGAGGAGGAAGACGAAGGTCTGGATGAGCATGGCGAACATGTTTGCGGTATTCTGTCTCGAGATCTTCGTGTCTTGTGAGTTTGATCCTCCAAGGGTTGTTGAGAAGGTTTGGTGTAAGTCGGTTGCCAGCTGGGATGTTCTCGATTTCGCGGTTCGTTTCTTTTTTTTTCACTTTGAATTTCAGATGTACGAATCGGCTGGATTTAGAGCGGCCGAAAAGCTACGATATACCAGTTGTGAGGTTTGTTCGTTGTTGTTTAAAACGGAAGCAAACAGGGCCTCGCGGAAGAAAGAATGGAACAGATCACAGATCGTCTTAGGTGAAAGAAGAAAAGGAAAGAAAGGGACGGTCAACTCGACTATCTGCGTTTTGTTTCTTGGAAAGAATGTGAGGGGAAAATGAACAGATCCTGATTGAAAAGAGAACAAGACCAGAGCAAAAGGGAAAGAAGGACATCTCATGAAGGTGGACGAGTAAGCCACTAAGTAGTTTCGCAACTCACCTTTGACAAAATCCTTCCCGCGCACCGCACCTGGGCTAAGCTAAACCACCCACCAAACCCACGCCCCCCCTCTCTCTTTCGCTCAACCCCAGTCCCCAGTCCTAATTCAAGAGCCGGCTTCCCCATGTCGCAATGGAAGGAGGGGTGGAAACCTTTCAGGGTATCTTGATGATGGTGCTTGCCCCATCCAATATGGGTCTCCATACCGAAGATAGGGACGGACAGACGTTTGTCGGCTTGTGTCTTGTCCTCTTGTTTTTTTTCCTCTTCCTCTTCCCGGGTTTCTGAATCTGTTGCCGGCCTGGCAAGGCGAAAGCGGGCCTTCATTTATTCATATGAACAGCGAGCGCGCGGATCACTTCGGCGCCCTTGCCGCAGCAAGCAATTGCCAAGTTTTCTACTCTCACCCAACCACGCTCACTCGAGCCCGGCGGCGCCAGTGTATGAATGTGTTACCGTAGTGGCTTGGAGCGGCTTCAGGTTCACGCCACGTTTAGGCGGGAATGGGACAGGGGCTCCGGGCTCCTGGCTCCTTCTATCGTTCCCGGGGTTGTCCCCATCAACCTTAGCATCGTTGGGGTATTTCTTCTTGTGTCGTCAAGAGAAGGGTGGTTGAAGCGTTGTTGCCAAGCAAGATGGCTGTGATCGTTGATCCCAGGGTTGCTGTCAGGCTACAAGTTACCAGGTCGCTCTGACAGAGCGAGGTGTGTGGTCGTTCCCGCCCTCGGATGTCCGGTTCGACTGTTCGAGGCGCCGCTCGGCGCAAGAGGTTCGATACAGGGCGAGTTTGTAAGGGTTGCAGCACGACAGGCGCCGATGGAGCCATTTAGTCCTTCCGTCACGGTACCGGTAACATCAGCAGCGTGGGGACGGTGATGGACGCGGTCGAGGGTTTAGTCGGACGCCGCGTGCAGGGCGATGTGGTAGTGAGCGTCACCAACAAGTCCGGGCCAAGGGGTTTGCATGTCGGAGCATGGAAGTCGTGGGAAAAACTCCCGAGTTGGAAGGAACAAGTTTCGATCATGACTTGGCCGCCCAATCGACTCGGCGGCCGTCATCCGGAGTCGCAAGGTGAAACGGGGAAAGCAAGCCAGCCAGTGGCCCAGCGGCCCAGCGGCCCAGCGGGTGCGTGCCGTATGCGCACCACCACCACCACCACCACACTGCCTTTGCAGACGGCGGCGGCGACTGCGTGCTGCGTGCGTTTTCGTTGGGTGACGGCAAACCTCGCCGTGTCGTTCTTGCGTCGCTTCTGACAATACGTGCCATTTCAAGCCTTCTGAAACTCGAGCGTGGGGCGTTTCCACCCCGGTATTCCCGTGCGTCCCCACCAGCGCCGCGGCGCGCCTGCTGCACTGCGGATACCACCTACCGCAGTCGTGTAGTGCCCCGGCCGCCTCCCCTTTTCGGGCCTTGGGACCTGGGGGGGGGACGCTGGGCCTGCTTGCTTGCTCGGGTCTTCCTTGGGAAGACCAAGGGCTGAAAGGGCCGGGGCATCGGGCGCCGAATGCGATGTTTTGCTGACCTCGAATGCCGGGAGCTTAGCTGTCCCCCCCTTCTGTTGCCGGGTTGCTCTTCGTCCAAAGTGAATCCTGATAAGCCCGCTGCCGGTCAATAGGATGCGCTGCGATATAGAAGATCCCCGAGAATAGCCACAGAGTGCAATTCATCTCTAACCCCCGCCAGCATCCAACCGATCGTGGTTGTTTGTTCTTTCATGCTAGTCTCTCGCTTGCGTTCATCAGATATTTGAGCGAGTAAGCCTATATCCCGATGTTTGCTCCTAAACTCGGCATCTTGCCTTGCTTCCATTTCCCAAATACCGAGCAAGCGAGTCACCGAGTTTGTCTTAACCTTAATGATCCGTGGCTGATGCCATCCAATTACCTGCTTGCTCGATTGTTCCATCCGGCCACCGGCTATATGCCTCGCAGAAACCACCGACCGCGATGGCTGGGAGGATAGATGAGTGTCCGGACGATGCTAGGCGAGTCCGCCGTTGACCGTCAACCCGCTCACCCCCCGAATCAATGAATATCATCGGCGGCTCCACCGATCGGCTTTTGCCTTGCCTGGCCTGCACTTCTCCATGTTTCGCCTTTATTGCCTCTTCACCCCTCCGGGCCCTCCCATGGTGTCGGCTGTTTAGACGAACCCACCCGCAAACTTTACTGGACGAGTTGACGTGCAAACCCAAACGAACAAGAGCCATTCTGGTTGAAGGACAAGGTTTACGGTTTCCCGCTGCCATTTGCACAAAAAGTCTATAGTAGAGGATACTGTTTCCCAGAATAACAGGAAGCTAATCTAACCACGCGAGGTCAGCCCCGCCAAGCACAAGCCCTATGGCCCGTTCCTTGGTCATTTTGCAGGGCGCGGATAGTAGCTCGATATTAGCACGCGCTCATCGCTTTCTAACTCATGACTTCTTGCTTCTTCCCCTGTCTGCAACGTCTCCTCGCAGCCTTCCCAAGTTCCACAGTCGACGAGCAATGCCGTAACACGATGCTGTTGTCCCCTACAAGCCTGCTTGCGCAATTTGTCATAATTCTCGCTCAACGCAAAAGATCCTGAGTCGCATTTCAACGTTGCTTTCTGCTCTGCCCGCAGGCTCCGCAAACTCCAAAGTCGCCCGGGTTAATGTACTCGCTCCTCTGGCACGCGGCGCTTCCGCATCGCCAGGCGTTTGGCACGCTTGCCGGGTCCAGCACATGGGAGCACAAGACGCACGTTATCGACAGGGCCGGGTTTGCAAAGCAGCAGACTCCACAGATGGCTTCTCCCTGAGTAGCTGCTTGTGCTTTTGCGGTTGACGTCGACGTCGAAGGTGACTGTGTTCCTCTGGCCTCAGTCAACGGTGACGCCGTGCCCTTCGGCGAGATCGGACGGTGGCCTGCTGTTAACAGGGGTGCATCTTTTGCGTCTCTGCTAATTGTGGGGGTTGCACTGGCGATGTCCGAAATTGATATCTCATCGACATCCTCTTCCTCCTTCTTTATCTTGGCTAGGGTTGATATAGCTCTTGTCGGTCCTCGATTTTCCTCCTCGTCCTGTGATGTTCCGGCCTTGGGGGTATCGTTCTCGCGCTTGAAATTGAGATGCGTCTGCCGCCATTGCTGGACCGAATTCCGCAGTTCTTGCAGTTCGTTCCGAGCATCCTGGTCGTCCGGGTCTTCGTCTTCGCAGATCTTGATCATGCCGCGACCCTTGCCGTCAATGATCGGTTTGCCGTCAATATCGACCGCATCTTCGTTCTTGACGTCAGCCGGGTCGTCCTCGTACTCGCTCTCGCCGCTGTCGTCCTCGTCTTTGACCTCGAGTTTGATATCATCGTCGGGCTCCTTCTTCGCCTGACCAAAACGCGCAAGTGCTGCTGCTGCTCGTAACTCGCGTCCTCTAGCACTGCCCGCCACGCGAGGTTTCGCCTGCGTGCGCTTGCCGCCCTCCAGTTTGACCTTTATCTCCTCATCCGCACCCAGTGCAACACCGTTGGCACCAAACTTCTTGAGTATACGACGCTCCTTTTGCTCCTTGTAAGACACCCTAGGCTTGATCTTCCTCTTGCGTCCCCGAGACCGGTACGTGCCGCCACAGAGGTGTTCTGGTAGCGGTTCCCCTGGAAGCGCGATATTGTTCTGGAACTGACCCGTTCCCAGTTGGGCTCCGCGGCCCCAGATGCCGTCGCCAGAGTAGCCATGCTGCCAGAGTCCTCGCATCTGCTCGGCGTACTGGTTCCTCACTGCCCAAAAAGCTCTAGAATGGTTCATTTGTTTGCAATGCGCCAGCCTTTTTGAGTCAATATCGGATCCTTTCCCAGGGCGGCTAGCACACACTTACTCATGCATCATTACCATCTGGACGTACTCAAAGGGCAGCCATCGTCCTGAGCGCGATTTGAGCACGAGCTGTATGATTTCACCCGCATTAAAGTTTCTGCCGACGAATTCTCGGTTTGGCTCGTATTCCTCCAGAGACATCACCGACAGGTGGTGCTCCCTCATGATGGGTACTGCGGCCGGTCAGTTGGGTCACAAGGTTTGGATAAATGTCTCACGGCATTGTGCTGCTATTCTCTCAAGGAAATCCTGGGCGGTTTTTTCATCACGACCTTTCAAAGGTTTGATGAAGACGATCCGGTCGTTTGGGTGCGAACGTTTCGCATTAAGCCGCTGAATGCGATCGGCATGGTGAAATTGAAGTTGAGAACGGCAATCTTCCTCGTAGTAATCGGCGTAAAATTGCGTAAATTCTCGTCAAATATTCCGCGGTTACCTCGCGCGTCTAAGGACTCGACTGCCGATTCAAATTTCTGGCGGGAAGTAAGTCCGCCTGCGAGTTTGAAGCATGTCGAGGGGCAAAAAGGCAGAGCGGGATGACGCGCAGTCACGTGCCCCACTTTAGGGAACTCCAGGAAGGCCTCCTAACGTGAGGCAGTCGTCGCCTATTCAGGAGCGGCTACCTGCTTGATACATGTTTTATGCGTTTTTTCCAGTGTTTATGTCCAAGCTACATACATCGCTCTATACCTGTCGAAACACATTATCGTCTCCTCGCGCCACCAGCAGCCCCAGCATCGCCTCTTTCAGCGAGCGACACAACCTCTGTGATACCAGCAGCCTCCTGCTCCTCCTCCAAAGCCGTGATCTCCTCCCTGCAATCCCACCACTTTTCCTCGCTAAGCTCGAAAGCCTTGGCCTTGAGCTCCTTGATGGCGAGCGTCTCCGGCTGGATGTTCTTCCACCGAAGGTTGGTCATGAGGATCTCCTGCCACTCGTTCGTGGTGCGTACAAAGAAGTCGCGTCTAGACTCGAAGGGCTGTGGTATCGTTAGCATAAGATATTGATCCGCAGATTTGCTGGTGAAACGTACTCTAGGGTGCGGGAGACCGTCGTCCACCGTCGCCTCCGCCTCGGTGTCATCATCCTCCGTGACACTGGTCGATGCAGCCGACGACGTGGCCGCGGTCGTCTCAGAGCCGGCAACAGAAGCCTCATCGCCCTGCTTCTTCTTGCGCTTGCTTGGCGTGTTGTAGAATTGCTTCCTGTCTTCATCCTCCATCTCGACATCACCTTCTTCGTCTTCATCATCCTCATCGTCTTCATCGTCCTCATCATCTTCGTCATCATCCTCGTCCTCAGATTCCTGCGACCAAATTAGCAAGATGAAGACCTCTTCACGATCACGTAGACTTACGACCCAGTCATCAACAGGCCTGTTGAAGATTTCCTTGCAGCCGTCCATCTTTCCGAGATCCACCGCATAAAGGTCGTCAAACGTGAACTCGCGGTCCTTTGCCTCAAATGTGCCACCGTAGATGTAAAGCACATCGTCTTGCACAGCCAACTGAGCGTTGAAACGCTGGTGAGGTAGTTCCATCGTCACTGGCATGTCTCTCAGAGGCTTTGCGTCCTCTTCGGGCTCTTCTTCCTTCTTCTCGAGCTCCATGTCGTCAGCGTCCTCCAAAGACTTGCCCGTTTCCAGGGCAGCCAACTGGCGGAGGAGTTCCTCTTCGCGATCCTGAGCTCGCGCACGACGACCTCCACGCTGCTCGGCTGGGTTGGCCTTTTTCTGCTGTCGAGCTTTACGGAGAGCCAGCGGGAAGAATCGGTTTCGCTCAATGTTCCATGCGAAGAGTTCCCTGAAGAACTCGCTGTCCATGCCCTCCTCGCTGTCCTCGACGTCGTGCACACCTCCAAACAGGATGCCACGTCCCTTGTGCCATGCCATGGTAGCACCCGCACGCTTGGGATTGGGGGCATTGGCGGGCTTCTTGCGTCGTTCCCAGCGAACGACGGGATGCGCGTTAGGGGGCGATCCGTCGGGCGGCAGAGACATTCTGAGGAAGAAACAATCATCGTGCACCATCGGCTTCAGAATGTTCCTTGATCCTTGGGCCGAGCCCTTGGCCTGCTTGTTGGCCGCCACGGTGGCTTTGACTCTGGAGTAACCTCCATACAGAACAGCACCCTGCTCGTGAGGGAGGAAAGTGAACGAAGATCTTGCGTCGGGCTTCAGTTGCGCAGGAGGGAGAGTCGGGCTGTACCACGAGAAGTTCTGGGTATCAAAAATCCACAAGTCGGCAAGGTACTTGGTCTGGTTAGAAGTGTCTTGGAAGCCGCCGAACAAAATGATGTACTGCTTCCAGTATGTCATGCGATGGCCACTCCTCGCCGGGGGCGTCTTGCCCTTGCACTCAATCTTCGTCCATTCCCTCGTGGCAGGCTCCAGCCGCCAGAAGTCCGAGTAGTGGTGGAAGGTCCCCTGCTTTGGGGACGAGAACTCTCCGCCGAACAGATAGACATGGTTCGGGTTGGACGCCCTAGTCCACGCATGTCCAGAGCGCGGCAAGGGGGCGTTCGGCGAGGTCACGCACCTCCACTCATCTCGGTCGATGTAGTAGATGTGCAGATCGTTGAAGAACTGCGCCAGCGCGCCATTGAAGTACTCGCCGCCAAACAGCAGCAAGTTATTACGGTCACAGGGCGAGGCCATGATGGTGGAAGCGGAACGGGCCTTGGGCGGCCCCTCGCACACCGTCTCGGTGACTTTGAGGAACTGCTCCTGCTGCTTTCTGTACTCCTCGAGCACTTGCTCGAGGTCGACATCCTCGGCATCGCTACCCTCGAGCTTGGCAGTTTTGGTCTTGGCCTTCTTTTCACCCTTGTTGGCCTGCTTCTGCTTCTTTGCAGCCTACTCCATGTCTAGTTAGGCAAATGACGGTTGTGGGAGACAACACAGTGGTGGACGTACTAGCTTAGCCGCCTTCTCCTCGTTTTTTCCCTTCTTGGCCTTCGCCATTTTGGAGATCCTAGAGCGGAGGAGGTATCGTGGTATGTGCTGGCGGATCTGGATAAGTGTTGACTTGGAGTTTGTGACGTCGGTGGGGTGAACAGTGGCATAGGAGCATGGTGGGGTTCATCGCATTGGAAAATTTGAGTCGAATGATGAGGGGCGATTCGCATTGGTGAGTACAGTGATCGCGTCCCCGCAATCACTGTGCACACCGCGTCGTTACAGGCATCGATACAGTGCGAATTCTCGGTAACTGAGTTGGTTGTGCCTTGCAACGCCATTGCATTTAGACGCCAAGAGTTGCGAACGGCAACTCACTGAATCCAGTCTAGAACTCCAGAGCTCTTCTGGCGACACAAATCCGCTGGAGAGCTATGTCACGCTGCTTGGTGTTAGGCATAAGTTGGCGGCTCGATGGAGTTTGAAGTCGCGTGCTTCCCTTGCTGCTCGAACGATCCCTCGATGACCGCGCTCGCATGGCACGGGCCGAATGTTGGCTGGTCAAGTAACCCGACTTTCGAACGAGGTAGCTCGGACAGCTCCTGTCTTCACATGTATAGAGAGTGAAGCCCCACATTGAGAGGCACTACTTGCCAGTGTTGGGGATGGCATAGGAGCTCTGGCCATGCTAGCACGGCAGAGCTTTCGTACAAGCGGAAGCGGACTGCCTTATCCTGACCTGTGCCCTAGCTAGGCAAGTCTGAGACCAGCAGCTCAACGACGCTACTTTCGAAACAGCACACGTCGATCGCCCTTTGGGTCTGGTTCAAGGGCTGAGTCCGGTTCGTATGTGAGCTATGCTCGATGCTGTTGGGACCTTGAGCTTGCAGTTGGACAGCAGACCTTACGATTGCGTGACTCTAGAATGAAATCTGGCCGGCCTTTGATTAATGGCCCTCGAAGGCTGTTGAAGAGAAGGCGAGAGTATCAGGTCCGATAATCACATGCAAATGGGAAAGGGAAGGGGTTGAGGCCTGGGGCTCTTATTTGCATATCAGAAATTACGCAAAGCGTTCATATTATACAGTTGTTGTGCACATGGTGCAGCTTCAGTGCTCAAGGGGCAGCCGTAGACTGCAGCCGCTTGTCGGCATGTGGATCCTCACGTCATCGTCATTGGCGGCAGCTCCGGGGTGAGCCGCCAGCTGCCGCTCTTCCACGTCCCTCGCATCTGCATCCAGTGCATGCACCAACACCAGCACCAGCCTGCTCTCGTTTCGCAACATCGGTCTGCTGCCACCAAAACAGCCTTTACGCCCTTCTCTTTGTGCATTCCTTAGCCCGATCGCCCATAGACTTTGCACCCTGTGCGCCCAAAGTTTCCGATCATCGCTGGCCAAACCACCGCCCCTGCTGAATCAAGCCGTGGGTCTTCCTCTAGCTTGCTAGCATAGGGGAACCTCGTTCCCTCGCAAGCCCGCTTACGCCCACGCCGCACGCCCGTCCGAGGTTCGGCCCTGCCGCCATCCGACGCCGACGCAGCCATGTCTAACTTTGGGGACGGGCCCAAGGTCGCTGTCATTCCGGGTAAGAGACATTCTACATAAACATCATCCTTCTCCGCACCTCCCTCTACATACACACTTCCTTTTGAGCGCTGGATCTGGGTCGTCGATATCGAAAGTAGAGCCGCCATCAAACAAGATACGTAGTCATGCCTCGCAAGAAGAGCTCAGCCCGGTCCAAATCGCCATCCAAGAGGCAGCCCGTCAAGACATTCAGCAACCCACAGCTCGCATCGGAGTCAGCCGAGTCCGGGAACAGCAAGATTAATGTCGTAGCAGAAGCTCCAGAGCTTGGGCCACGAGAGCCCTCGACTAACGGCGCCCAGCGGCCTCCTGCCGAGAGGCAGGAATCCAGTCACGAGTACAGCGCTGCGGTAAGTTGGCAAGGTCTATCTCGGATTGACGGGTTGCTAACAATGCCTCCTCGACAGGGCCTAGATGACAGCCCGAAGAGTCCGACTCGAGGCCATCGACGGTCGCCATCTGCTGCGAGGAGCAATGGCAGCAGAGTGGAAGACAACGACAGCAACGGCCATGCTGTAGACCCCGAGAGGAGCTTTGGAAGTGAGGGAACCGCCGACGAGACTCTTGTCGATGGCTTCGATGTCGACAGGTCCGACTCAACAAGCGTGAAAGCCATGAGCGATGACAGCTACCCGCGTCTCCAGCTCACATCCCTTGGCCGCAGAAACAGCCATCGGTTCGCATTGAAGGCCGGAGGCATTCGCTTTGCTCCTCTTCAGGTTCCCTTCCAACGCCGCCTCCAAACCGGAGCTGTTTTGTTCCACGGCCTGTCCATTCTCATATTCGTCTCGATCTTCTTCTTCCTCGCGGCGATCCCCTTCACCTGGCCCCTGCTGGTTCCATATCTTATCCACCTCTCTCTGTCCAGCGTCGCCTCCAATGGCGACCTCAGATACCGCTCAGAGTGGTTGCGGTCGCTGTCCATCTGGAAGTTCTTCGCAGAGTACTATCCGGCCGAGCTTCACAAAACCCATGATCTGCCACCCACCCGCAAGTACATCTTTGGCTACCACCCCCACGGAATCATCTCGCATGGCGCTTTCGCTGCCTTCGCGACGAATGCTCTTGGGTTCGCCGAGAAGTTCCCCGGCATCACCAACTCTGTGCTGACGCTTGATAACAACTTTCGGATTCCGTTTTACCGCGACTACATCCTGTTCATGGGTGTCCGATCTGTGTCTAAGGAGTCAATCTGGAACACGATGAGCAAGGGCGGAACGAACGGAGAGGGAATGGGCCGGGCAGTGACCATCGTTGTTGGTGGTGCCAGAGAATCGTTGGAGGCTCAACCTGGCACCCTCAGGCTGATTCTGAAGGGTCGCAAGGGCTTCATCAAGATGGCCCTGCGAACTGGAGCTGACCTCGTGCCTGTGCTGGGCTTTGGTGAGAACGATCTCTACGACCAGCTGAGCCCGAAGACTCATCCTTGGGTGCACAACTTCCAGATGTTTGTGCTCCGCGTTTTCAAGTTCACGCTGCCGGCTCTTCATGGGCGAGGCATCCTCAACTACGACGTGGGCATGATGCCTTACCGCAGGCCTCTCAACATCGTTGTGGGCAAGCCTATCAAGGTCACGACACCCCCTACGGCTCAACCCTCTCAGGGAGAGATTGACCGTTTACACGACTTGTACGTGACTGAGCTGCAGAAGATTTGGGACACGTACAAAGACCAGTTCGCGCCTGAGCGTAAGGCCGAGCTTCAGTTCATCGCCTGAACGACGCCTTGGGAATGATGGATGAACACTTTTCCTTGTGTATACAACTTTCGAATTTGATATTTTTGTTTTGTCTCATTGGGGGAATCGCGAGGGAACGGCGGTTGGATTTTGGCGCCGGAAGGACAAACTGGGAAAAGGAGGCCAAAGGGACACAAGAAGCTGGAGGACTGGACAAGCATTCAGCAACTGACGAGTCTCAATTGACAACCTAGTTAATTTCAAATCATTAGAACTCGTCTGAATTCGTGAAACGATCTCGCTGACAACGCAGATCCGCTCTGGTCTGAACGCCGATGGCTCGCAAAGCTTAAGCTGAGGCGCCGAAGCACTAACGCAGAGAAGCAGAAGATGCACGGACCCTGAAGCTGCAACCGTAAAGCTCACTTAAAGTCACCTGACCTCGCGCAAAGCATTACGCGAGATCTTGACGCGCTCGTTTGCTTCTCAGACCTCGATGTCCCTTACCCAGCCAAGCCAGATTGTTCTCTCTTTCTTATGCAATAGTCGAATCTCAAGTTGATTTGTCACCTGCGACTCACTCGAACCCTACCAAGAGGAAAATGCCTCCTCGTGCCTCTGCCCGCAGAAAGGCGCAAGTTGTTGTCGAGACCAAAGCCGAAGAGACGACGGCAACAACGAAGACGACCGTCGGTGCCGCGAAGACCAAGACCGCGACCACCAAGAAACCTGCTGGGAAACGCAAGGTTGCTTCAGACGACGAGCACGAGAGCTGCGGAAGCTGCGCCGAGGAGGAAGAGGAGAAGCCCGCTAAGAAGAGGAAGACTGCCGCAAAGGGCAAGGCGAAGAAGGAGGACGATATGCCTCTGGTGGACAGGACGGCGGTGTCTTCGCTGAAGAAGGCGATGTACATCGGCGCCCATGTCAGTGGCGCAGGCGGTATGTTATTGGGCACTTCGTCCTGGGTTAGTTGGGGCTGACGTTTGATCTCGCAGGTGTGCAAAACTCCATCCAGAACGCCCTCAACATCGGCGCCAACGCTTTTGCTCTCTTCCTCAAATCGCAGCGAAAATGGGAGAGCCCTCCCTTGGCGGCTGACGCGAAAGAGCAATTCGTCTCCCTGGCAAAGGACAATGGATACGACGCCGCCGCCCACGTGCTCCCCCACGGTTCATACCTAGTCAACCTCGCCCAGGCCGATGCCGACAAGGCGAAGCAGGCGTACACAAGCTTCCTCGATGACCTCAAGCGGTGTGAGCAGTTGGGGATCAAGCTATACAACTTTCATCCAGGGAACACGGGAGGCGCCTCACGTGAGGAGGCGTGTGGACGCATTGCCGCGCAACTGAACACCGCGCACAAGGCGACGAAGAAGGTCATTACGGTGTTAGAGAACATGGCAGGTGCGGGAAATGTCATCGGTACCAAGTTTGAGGATCTGAAGCAGATCATCGATAAGGTAGAGGACAAGGAACGCGTCGGTGTGTGCATCGACACCTGCCACGCCTTCGCAGCGGGTTATGACCTAAGGACGCCGGAAAAGTTTCACGAGACGATGAAGGAGTTTGATGAGATTGTGGGCAACAAGTACCTCAAGGCATTCCATCGTAAGCGCACTTGCCTCTTGTGACTCGGTGTGTGGGAGAGATACTGACAAGACGCAGTCAATGACAGCAAGGCTCCCTTCGCCTCCCACCGTGACCTCCACGCCAACATCGGCACGGGCTTCCTCGGCCTGCGCGCCTTCCACACCCTCGTCAACCACGAGCCGTTCCAGGACCTCCCTATGGTCCTAGAGACGCCCATCGACCGTAAGGACGCCAACGGCAAGACGGTCGAGGACAAGAAGGTGTGGGCGGATGAGATCAAGCTGCTGGAGCGGATGATTGGCATGGATGCCGACAGCAAGGAGTTCAAGGAACTCGAGGAGGAGTTGCAGGGGAGGGGCGAGGACGAAAGGGGCAAGATTCAGGACCAGGTTGATCGCAAGGCGGAGAAGGATGCGAAGAAGGGGATTAAGGGCGCGAAGAAGGCCCCCGCTGGGAAGGGAAGGAAGAAGAAGGTCGAGACTGACGATGAGAGTGAGTAAGGGGTGATGTGGGTGTGCGGTGGTGTGTCAATATGTATTATGGATGGCCGGATGGCCCGTGTATATCTATGCCGAGTGGTCGGGGAGAGGTCGCAAGGCACAAGTCAGCCTTGAGAACATATCCAATGACTGACAATTAATACTACTGTCTTTCTGGCATCAGGAGGCCAAGCTGGGGAAGCACGTGGGCTCGCGGCTTCACGGCACCTGAGGTCTTCGAGCCATGCAGCCAAGCGGCTTAGCTCGCCTTGGTACGCGAGGACTTTGTAGCTTTCCGCCCGACTGGCATGGTCTGTGGCGTGAACCGGTCTTTAGCGTCATCAATAATATGTATAAATGAGCGTTTCTGCCCTTCCTGTTGGTTCCAGGCTGATGATCCGCCCAGACGCAAGCAGTCAGGGCCAAGGCATAGAGGCGAATATACCCCCCATACTTTGAGCCTTAAATAGACGAAGAGAGCACGTTTGTTGGAGCGTGGTTACTTGCTCCCGGATCTTGTGCTCACAGATCATCGCACAAGATAAACAACATCGGCATCACCCTCAGTAGTCCTTGCTTGCGGGATACCACGTACCCTCGGTCCCCAAACGCCGCTACCATGGAAGAAGGCTCGCTCCCCACGACATCCAAACCCTCTGCCCCTCAACCGGCCCGCCTCGACAGCCCCAACTTCGGCAGCCTCCTCGGGTTTCTCTCCACCTCGATCGTCTGCTGGCTCCTCATTGGCGGCATCGGCTACAGCCCTGTAGTCCGCGACGCCGGCGGCGACGGGCTCATCCTCCTCGCCATGCTTCTGATCATTTTACAGGTCGCGATGCTCCTTCCGGCCTCGAGCTACTGCAACGGCCTGTGGCCCGGGAGGGCGGGCACGACCTACACGGCCGCGGTTGCGGGCTTTGGCGTCGCGATGCTGTATGTCTTCTGGACGGCGGAGGGTTGGGCGCACTGGTATCAGGGGTTATTCTGGGCCCTGGGCGGTGTTTACGGAGGTATTCTGCTAGAGGTAATAACGGGGTTTTGGGCTTGGGTTAAGAGGAGGCTGGAGAGGTCTGCGAGGAGGGAGAGGGGTTGAGGTCTTTCCGTCACGACGGGGAAGTGGTTGGTTGCCTGACTGTGATCACCTGCGGTTCCCGGCTTTAGAATAGGGGAATTTTATGCATGCAGAAGTTGCTGGATTTGACGTGACATATGGCAAAGGAATACTCAGTAGTTGACAAGGGTCATGGAAGTCGGGGTTTGGGACAACTGGACGTTTGAGACTTCGAGACTCCAAACAGCACATGAGTTGCACCGAAATCGACTTTGTATCGCTTCATCAGGTATCCACGCTGGTCAAGAAATCGTGAGGTCTATCCAGGAGATTTCTACGATGAATATCAAACATTGTTCTTTTCGCAGCAGTCCGGTCGATATAGTACGCCCTAGGCTGTGAGAGAGCGATCTTGGTCATATAAGACAGGATACAAGCCAATAGCAAGAAAGGTAAGGCGGCCAAATTTATGCTATGGCAAGAAGTGTGAATGTTGTGACAGGGGCCATAAATATTGTACAGTTCGAGCTCTCTAAGCGATATGGTTCTTGATTTTCTTGGTATATCTGAAAGGGCATCTTCTCTATA
This sequence comes from Colletotrichum coccodes, assembly GCA_020466075.1. NCBI lineage: Eukaryota > Fungi > Ascomycota > Sordariomycetes > Glomerellales > Glomerellaceae > Colletotrichum > Colletotrichum coccodes. The sequence goes on along the minus strand of JAIMZG010000161.1, from coordinate 45,265 downwards.
TGTAGCCCTCTCTTTTCATGCCCGAACTCTGATTGTAGTTCTCCGTCATGACTCGAGAACCTGAAAACACATAACAAATCTACCAAATATAAATGGTTCGAAGAAAATGATTTTGTCGACCTTGCATCGACTTCGAAAACCCCACCCATCAGGATGGCTTCGCTTTGTTCAATGCGTTAGCCCAAGTATCACCGTGATTGAGAATGTTGGGCAATACTCCACAAATGCATGACGAGTAAAGTTGGTGATAGGAAGCGAAGGTTCGTTTGCTCCCACTCACTTTGGCGAATTCAGATACAATACGCTACTACTGTCAGCCCATAATCGACGGACGAAAGGAACGGACTAGTTCTGCTTGTGTGTTTTTCACCCCTCGGTTCATACACCTGATCTTTTTGCCCTTTCGCAAATCCTGTCTACCACCACTGAGATCTGTAAGGAACGGATGAAGGATCGAGAGTGTCGAACGCCTCGCTCGGCTGGTTTCCAGTAAATCAGCTTGACGCCTAGTGTCTTATACAGAACTCGAGAACACTTATCTCTTTACTCTTGTTCCGATGACACACGGCGATGTAACTTGCACGTGGTCGACCTAAGGCAGCGGCATTACTGTATCTCTTTTTCTACTGACAGTGTGATAGTGGCATCTTCCCATGAGAACGGGGTGTGAGACAACCCTGGCGCCCACGAAAATTTAGGGTATCTTTCGTTGAGAAGGGGGAATGAGAAGGTTTCTGCGGTGTACGGCATAACAAACAACTCACACTTTTACACAATCAATTTAATTATGGTTTGTATAATATCACCCCGGTGTTGTTCTCGCTGGTATGGTATGCATAGGCTGGCCTCAATTTTGAAGTTTACAAGGAGCCATACGTTTACTAAAACAGAGACGATGGACTACACCCCAGCTCAGACATGCATCAACCTGCAGGAACAACATGAAATTTGTGCCTCAGCCAAAACGTCAATGTTATTCTGTTCGACTACTTTGCTCGGAAGAACAGCAGGCGAAAGCGTGGTCTCTAGGGTTGCTTGCTCCTCTGTTGCTCGTGTAATGAGGCGGGTGCACATCCCTTCATGCGTTCAGTTGTAGCCAAGTTTAGGTACTCTACACCGTCACTTAGAGAGGGACCTGGCCGATATAACTTGGGTCAGTGAATAGACAAAAGTGTCCCGCCGCTTCCCCATTGTGCCCTAAAACCTACAGTTTTACAACCAAAATTCTACAACACTAACTTGAAAAACCTACGCCTTGTACTGGAGTAGTGAAAGACACTTTAGTAAAAAACTTTAGATTTTGCCTGTAGAGGATTTAGCCTTTTTCTTTCTCAAACCCTTCTCTCCGTGTTGTTTATTCTAACAATCTGAGAAGACCAAGACAATACAATACCTCTGCCAATTATCCAAAAATAAAAATCTCCGTATAGTTATGGAGCTTATTATACATTGCTTTGAGTAGCCCAAGTCAATGTCAATTGATGTTAGTGCAAATGAGAGTGTAGCCACTTTTGTCTACCCACTCTAGCTGCATTCCTCGCCGGTCGAATTCAATTCACCGAGTCACCACGCTTGGTGAGCGGATATTGCAAGACATGAACGTTCTTCACTTGCGTATGTGTAATGAAGGAAACCGTAGGCATATGCTCAAAATTCGTAACGTTAATTTACCCGCAGACCATAATACAAAGAGTCGACCTAACGCGCAAAGAGGTATATAATCCCTATCCCATGGGACGTCCAAAGTATCATTTCATTGTGAACCCAAAACCTTTTACAGCTCATCGTGGCCATCCTCCTTAGCCTCCTTCGTCTCCTTGACCTTCTCCTCCTCGGTCTCAGTGGCGGCAGGAGCAGCCTGGCTCTCCTCGGCACCCTCCTCCTTGACGGAGACCTCGGCCTTGTACTTGCCGTTCTCCTTGACGAACTCGATCAGATCCTCGATAGAGCGAGAGCCAGAGTAGGTGACGGCGGCATCCTTGCCACCGGCGGGGTAGAGCTTGATGGTAGGGAAACCCTGGATCTCATCGGGAACGTCGTTTTGAGTAGCATCAACCTTGGCGATGACAACCTTGTCCTTGAACTCGCTCTTGGCGTACAGCTCACCAAGCTCCTCGTACTTGGGGGCCAGAGCCTTGCAGTGACCACACCAGGGGGCGTAGAACTCGATCAAGACATCCTTCTTATCATCAAGGACAACCTGCTCGTAGTTCTTGGCGACAACAACAGTGACGGGGCCGTCGTTGGACTCAGGGATGGGCTCAGACTTGATGCTAGGCTCCATCTTGCCGGAGGAGAATTCCTCGACGAACTTGGCGATGTCATCGTGGGCGATCTTCTTTTCCTGGTCGAAGGGGAACTTCTGGTTCTTGACGGTCTCCTGGATGGCGAAAGAAGGGAACTTGTCGGTAGCGAGGTTGAGGTTGCCGGCGTGAGCACCGAACGCCTTGGCGTCGATGGTGGCAAAGTTGATCTTGCCGCGGTACTTCTCAGCGATGGGCTTCAGGGCGGCGCCAAGCTCCTCACGCTCCTCGAGGGACTCGGCGAAGATGTAGGCGAGGGGGATACCCGCGGACATGTAGCTGGAGTAGGTCTCGGGACCGACCTCACCGATGAGGGGGGTGGCGGCGGTCTGGGCGAAGCTCTCAATGGCCTCGGCGTCGAACTTCTCAGTAAAGGTAGCCTTGCCCTCGTCGAAAGACTTGTAGAGGACAATGGCGGGGGCTTGACGCCCTCAGCCTCGGCGACAGCGGCATCGTTGACGCCACCGAAGAGGTAGGTGTCGCGGAGCTTCTCGGCGACCTTGGTGAAAGTCTCGTTGGAGGACTTGTCAGAGGCATCGATGTAGGCGACGAGGACGACCTTGTCGGCGGTCTTGAACTCCTCAAGGGTGTCCTTGGAGAGGATGGAGACGGCGGGCAGGGACTGCTTCACCATGTAGGAGGTGATGGCAGCAGCCTTGCGCTGGCCAGAGTAGGGGGAAACGCTCTCAGGGCCACGGAAGACCTTGAGGGTGGGGTAGCCCTCAACGCCGTACTCCTGGCAGAGATCGGCCTCCTCGGTGCAATCGACCTTGACGAGCTTGATGTTCTTCTCCTTGAGGGAGGTGGCGGCCTCCTCATATTCGGGGGCGAGGGCCTTGCAGTGGCCGCACCAGGGAGCGAAGACTAGACGGGCGCAGTCAGTACCTGTTTACGGGAGGATTGGCTAGATGTTGGGGAGACTCACACTCAGCGAGGACGAGATCGTTGGTCTTGATGAAGTCGTTGAAGTCATCCTTCTTCAGCTGGGTGACATCGGAAGCAGAAACCGCGGCGGCGGCGGCCAGAAGGCCCAGGGCGACGCGCTTGCAGAACATTTTGATCTTGAGAAGAGGATGTTAGAATTCGGAGTGCGTTCGATTGCAACTTTGGGAGGGAATGAAAGCTTGGGTGTGTGTGTGTGTGTGTAGTGAAAGGGGAGCGTGCCAGAAGTCGACCAGCTCGAGATAGCTGTCCTCCCACGTCTGGCAGATGTGGCAACTATGGCGGACGTTTGCTCCGGGAGGGATGGGGCTTTGGTGCGAATTTGGGGAGATTAGTGAGCGTACCTTTCTGTTGACCTGAAGAATGAACAGTGAAGAAAGAAAGAAAGAAAAGTCACTTCGTGAAGAAGGCGAGGCTGTCAAGTCGAACTTCAAGCCGTTGTGGGATGGGAGAGGACTTGATCTTAAGTAGTGGTGGAGGAGATTCTGGAGAAAGATTTCGGATTTACAAAGCAATTGAGAACAGGTGTCCCTTTTCCCAGGAACCGCCCGTCAGCTCATGCATTCACTGAGGCGGCTGCAGTGTCTTTGGCGGATTAGTGGATTGGGGGACGCCCCCCTTTTGTCACTTGTACAAGCTTGTAGCTTCACGGCTTATCGTCGCCCTGAAGTACATCCAAAGAGGCTGAAGTACTTACCCCAATCCACCAGCGGGCTCGTGCCTTCCTCCATGGTGAGGGGCAAACTCGCTCCCACTCCCCTCCCTTCCAGGCCTCCTCCCCCACCGTTTGGCCGCTAGCTGCACCACCTTACGGTGAATTGATAATCAAAGGTCGACTTTGTCAAAGTCAGGCCGACAGACGGCGGTTTGAAGACGAAGCTGAGTTACCTGCCGGTCTGGGACCTTCTCACTAGGGAAGGTAAGCTCGGCGTATCATTCCCTCTGCCTGTTCTACTATCCCTATGCCCTGCCATGGTCCTCATGTCAACCGTCAGTTCATCCACGGCGGCATAAACGCTCGAACCCAATTGCCTTGACAGCCCCATTCTGCGCATTCCGCTTCAAACCTGGGCGGTCTGAGACAGACATTCGTTGATTGGGAATGGGAACGGAAATCGACATGGCACAGGCACAGCTCCCATTCAAAGCATCCATCCCATGTTCTCCCAGTCCAGCCCGGACCAACTCAGTGCGCGCCAGGCTTGGGTTGGTCGTCACGGTCGTGTACATACGGCAAGGCGCAATGTGTGTGTGGCGGTGGTCTCGTTCCCTTCCCTTTTGTATCGCCTCTCTCCTGTACGTACTCCCGTGCTCTGTACTGCCTGTATCTAGCAGTCGCTGACAGACGCAGACACAGACACAGCCAACAATGAACGTCCATTATGTCTGGGCGGTAAGGTCACCAAATTCCAGAGGACACATATCCACGTTGCCAGCAAGCTCTGCTCTGCTCTTCTCGTTCCTGCCACCACAAGGAAGGTACTTCCATCTTTTCCCATCGACCCTTCCTCTCCACCACCCGCCAAGCTTCCCTGCCGCCTTGAGATCCACCGGCAATGCTACTGTTGTGGCTGACCACTAACCAGATCTGGCCCTTTTCGGCAGCGTCTTATTCGACGCTTCGTCTGCAGCCCGATGGGAGAGTGGAGGTGGCTCCCTGGCAGCTCCAGCCACCTATCCTGTTCTACTGGATACCGTGGTCAAAACCTCAAACCGCCCAGCCCCAATCCAAGGGTTCAATGTCTTTCCACCAGTCCATCTAACCAGGCCAGCAGCCAGGCACACCGTTATTGCAGTTATTGACGGCCTTTCATGATGCTGCATTTTGGCTTGCGGATTCTGGCCTCATCTGAATCGCGGGAACAACCCGTTCTACTAACCTTGGTAAGTAGGAGCGATCCAGAAATGGATCGATCCCATCATGCAAGGTGCTTGCCCTACCTGCCTAAACAAAGAATAGGACAATGGAAGGAGTCTCTGGGCTCCAGCTCTCGGCACCGTCAAACCACATTTAACTAGATTCGGAATGTTCCCTCCAGACCCCAAAGCTGCTCCCGTTGCTTTGCAGCTGCCTGGCAATGTGGAACCGTGTCCCGAATAACGCAGCGGCTGACATGTTCCGTGTCGCCCCAAACTCTCCCATCTCGTCGTTCCCTCCGATCCGAACAGTCCGCCGTATGTCGGGGCTAGAAAGGAAGCTTTAAGAATTCGTCTCAAGCTTTGTGCTATGTATATGGCCGGACGAGACTCATGTTGGCTTATGCGGCATGCCCAAGTATCACATTCCAATTTCCCCTATATTACTTGGCAGTATTTTTGCCTCGACACTGAGTCGTTCAATGAGGCTTATTCGCAAAAGGACACATTTTCCACCCCCTCAACTTCGTTCGAGTCTCCGAACAAGCCACGCGTTGCATCTATCAACCACCTGCCATCCCAACCTAACTCCATCGAAAACCCTGACTTGACTCAACCCCTTGGCAAGCGCCTATGAAACAGTTGTCCAACTAGGTTGGAATGGCAATGCTAGCTCATTTGTCATCACTTATGCCGCGTGATGACAAACACCCCTTGAATGATTGTCTCGAAGTCAAGTGCGACTGCAGCTGTTGGGGCTGTTGCACTTGGGATGATGAGAGCCTCAAAGCGCGGCCTATTGCCAACGTCAAGACTGTGCACCGGGTCAAGCTTCAATGATGTTCTTTCGGTTGCCAAATCTCATAGCCTGCCTTTGGGAGGAAACATCAGGGTCTTCAACAGAGCAACGGTACGTGAAAAGCTCAGTATTGAGGGTGTGCGGAATGGGGTGTTGCTCCCATGGGCGGGCAAGACGTATTCGTCGCATCAAAGCAGAACGTCAGTTGAACACGGGCAGAATATTGCTTAACCCGAGGCACCTCACCACATCCGAGCATTCTCGTCACCAGAAAGCATCTGGTTGAGAAGGAAGGCTGCAAGTCTGAAGGAGTGTACCTTCCCAGAATATCCATGTTCCCTTTTCAGAGGCAGCCTCTTGCCTCTGGGCAAAAATTTTGCGGAAGTCATCTGCTTCGAGCAGATCATCGTCCCTTCCCACCCGGAGTCCTTGTGCTGGTCGAGATCAGCCGGCACTGCTGTCTCTCGAGTACCAAACCGTTGGCAATGTTCGTCTCGAACAACATTCGCCGCACAAATGGATGCCTCGACAGCGTGTCGGCTATAACATAACTTCATGTCGACTGTTTTTGGTGCCATTCTCGTTGTTTGACCTTGTTCCGTTCTTCATTAGCCATATCCCATGTTACCATTCTGCCTTGCCCAAGTCACCGCCAATCCTCTGTTCCAAAATGGAAAACATCCACGTCCAACGTCGTTCTGCCAGTCATGGCTCACTTCGCAGCAGCTATAGATCTCACGCTCGACCACCTGCTGGGTATAACCTGCCGCGTCGACCCCTGAGAAGCGTCAACGAGAACGCAAGCCTGCTCCCGTCGCCCGGTCCGCTCGAAAGCATGCTGAAGACCACAACCGAGACGGGCGACATAGGCACTTTCAGCATCAAGCCAATCGCCCCTGCAGTTACTATCCACCACTACGCGAGATCAAGACCCGGCCTTGATGCTGGTTCTATCTTCAGGGCGGATTCCCGCGCAAGTGATGAGGTCAGATCCAGAAGTGGCCCCAGACGGCGTGGCTCAGAGCGAGATACCAACTCGGAGATCATCTCCATGTACGGCTCTGAAGGCCCCCCGTTGTCCTTTTCTGGTTCTCTGTCCCCTGGAAACGAAGGCAGTTACCGGCGCTCCTATTCCCTGACTACGTGTGGTTCTCGACATCTGTCCAGCCACAAGTCCTCTGGCACGTTGCAGAGCCAGTCGAGTACCGGCTTCCTACAACGTCCTCGCTCCCCATTCCCATACCCAACTCGACTAAAACGGCCTGGAGTGCGACCGTCTTCGCCTGCTCTCACAAATACTGGACTCGTTGACTACAGTAGAATGGTCGAAATAGATCGAATCTCATATGTAGGTGCTCTCAAGCCAATGTCTTGCAATCGAGAAAGCTAATGCATCTTTAAGAGGACTGTGCATGGCTCGTACAAGCCAACCCTTTCACAACCGCAGCAACTTGCTCCCCCTCTTCCGTTCCGCTCTGGCGTTAACCAATCGATGCCATATTTGCCGTGCACCAACTCTCTTGTGTCCCCAACCGGAACAGCTCTTCGGGGTCATGCGTATAGCCAATGGAGCAATGGGCCCCTCAACAGAACCCGCCGACCCTCCACCGACCACAGTGTAAGATCTTCAAGTCTGACTTCAGTCATTGACATGTACTACAGACCGCTTTCGAACTCTGAGCCAAATCTAGAATGCGCACTCCGTTCGACAGGGTCATTCTACTATGACTATACGGAGGGCTTTGGTAGTCCGGACCCTCAAGCTAATTACCATGAACCAACGTCAGCACCCCCCGTGGCACCAATACCACAACGGGTATCGAGCCTTGTCAAGGCCTTGATACTTCGAGATGAAACGAAAGCCCGCCTCGATGCCGTGGTGGACGTCTCTGTAAAGGATTCAAGCGACTCTTCCGGCGATGACGGCCGAGTTCCAGCATCGGACCCTGTCAACGATATCAAGACACTGCCTTCTCAGCGGATGGATTACCGGACGGCTCCCTCAACACTTGGAATGTTCCCCTTCGAGGTTGAAGGGACCTCGGCTTCTGGTTTCATTGCTTTTGGTGCTGCCCCAAGTATGTCTAATCCTTTCTTGCCTTGCGTAGACACCGAGAACATGCAGCCACATCTTACTACACAAGATGCACCTCGCTTCAAAGATACCCAACCGGTTGTCGCTCAGAACCTACCAGAAGAAAGCCCAAAGGAGTCAAACAACGAAAGGAAAGTCACTGAAGATCAAGAGTTGGCCGCGCAATCCGAAACGCCTTTATCAGGCAACGCAGCAGATGAAAAACTGGACAAGCATCACCAAAGCCAGTCAGAACTTCCAGAAGAGGTGCTTTCGTCTCATAGTGAACCACAGACACCAGCAGGGCCCTTGGCTACCAGAAAGTCTGCGTTACGAAGGGTTCCGTCTCACGGCGGTCTAGCGGCGATGCTGCAGTCGACTTTACGCAACCCGGCTGACTCCAGTCTTTCCGACCTCGCTGCTCTGGTCTCATCATTCGAGCGTATCGCGAAGTCGCCTTTCACTAGAAATGACAAGGGATTCTCTGGGCCTTCCGAGACCGCCGACAAGATTGGTTTGCAGAGCCCACAACAGCCAGGAGGGCAACCGGTGGAAGTGGGTCGCGTCACTGGCGATGAAACAGCTGCCAAAGGCGGAAATCACACAGAGCTTCAACCAAAGCGGCCTTTCTTCAAGGGCCACCGAAGAATCAGGCACTTGCCCGCATAAGCATGACAAGTCTCCGGAGTCAACCAGCTGCGCTAGCCAGCAACGCAGATGTACCTCTTGCCGCCCCCAAACCTGTCTCTCCAACTCGTTCGTTGAAGGTGAAGAACAGCATCCCGCAGCTAATGAAGGCATTGCCCTCACTTCCTAACGATGCGCTACCTCCGAGTCGAGAAACCTCAGATACTTCCGCTGATGATTTGAGATTCCCGGTTAAGTTTTCGCCTTTCCAGCTCGAAGTACTTGCAACTCCTCTATCGAATCATGGACTAACTGCACTTCCACACGTGGAAGCTCATGAGTCTTCCGGAGCCATGATTGAGCTGCATATGGCTCCGGCTGGGAGCGAGCCAGAGGCAGTAGGTCAGCAAGCACCGAAAAACGGCGCAGTAACCATGGAGGGGATGACGCAAGAAAAAGACGTAGGCTCGACAGACCAACATGAAGAGTGTCTTATATTAGAAAATCAGGCGACCAAGAGGAGCCAAGTCCATCAAAGCGTAGGCTTCGACTCAGAGTACCTCGTACTGGGCCCAACATAGACACAACGTGCTTCCGGGAAGACCAAAACGGCACGGTAAGGCGGCGCCGTAGTTTCGAGCAAAGCATCTTCGCCGAACTATCGCCTCACCTGACTGAGGGTTTGCTCACTCCAGTACATCGTGGACGCTGTCAGAGCAGCACAGTCTATCAGCGGAGGGGCAGACAATTTGCTTTGTTCACGCTTGACGGCCAAGGTGATGGGAATAACCAGCAAGCCCGCCGTTCACCTACAGCAAGGATCTCCAGAGACGGGTACCTTCACGAACGTGACATTCCTCTGGCGCACCCTGTTGGCGCAAACCTATTGCGCCAAAGTACGTTGACTGATGGGTTTGACTTGAGCGATTCGCGAAGTTTCAGTTCAGATTTAACTTTCATCCGGCCCCGAATCCTCAGAAAGAAGCTATCTAACTTGAGAATCCGCCTTACCAAATCACGGTTGAATTTTCGAGACCGTGTGAATATGAACACTGAGCGGCGCTTCCGGTCAAACGGGATCGTTGGCTCGACTGATTTCAACGATACAGTTACCAATGGCCAGCAGTCCAAGGGTCCTCCCAATCAGTCGAAGCGAGTGGGTAGAAAGATGGGGAGATGGATTCGACGAGCGGTTCGTATTTGTGTCAAGGGCCGGCGGGGCGAACTCTGAACCGTTTCCTGAGTTTTGGGAAACCTTGACTGATTCAATCATCTTTACAGTTGTTGGGTGCTTTCTCTTGCTTGGCTTTCAAGAACTCGGGTTTCTTGAAAAAGGAGCTTGTTGCTGGTTCCTCAGGGAAGCGATAAGGTAAATGTTACCTAGAATTAGTCTAGCGATCTCGCCCGTTGCGGATGAGGCGTACTGACTGAAGGGCGGCTTGTTGGAGTACGAGGGAAGAGAACCATCAAGTGGCTTGACGATGATGAGGGCGTACGATAGATCATGGAATCAATAAAACGCATCCCAGACTGAAACTCAACGCGGTACCTAGTTCAAAAGGCGCCAAAACAACGGGGCTTGCAGGATCGCTACCTGTGTAGATTTGTAGACGGCCCTTTTAAGTACATGACGGCAGGGCTGGATGACCACGAAGGTTCTCCTCCATTTTCGCCAAACGCAAACGACAATAAAAATGTCCTCCCGCCCACTGAAATCGCCATGCTCCCCATAACCCATAACTTCGTCTCTAGCAATTTTCTTTATCTCTCTCGGTTCTTGGTGTCGATGCATTGCGCACGCAGCACCCTTTACATTCGTTACTCCATCAAACATCATTCGTTCAACCGACACTTGCTCCAATCCGCACAGGAACCCGTTCCAACTTTCGTTTCAGTGAACAATAGAAAGATCTTTTTACGCCCAGATTAGACAGTCGTTTTGCTCCGACAAACTGGTCTTGACGACTCATCCTTTGTCACGCCGCAGCGCGTTCGAACCATCTTCCATCACGTCAAGATTGACGGCCTCTACACATAGCAAGTGGACAGTGCTGAATCTCCGCCGGGCCATCTCCAGTCGATAATCCGGAACCCGTCCTTCTTTGGGAGTGCAACCCTTCCTCTTCCGTCGATGGAAAAGGATGAAGATGGCAAGCCGAGAGGCCCAGGGGGGGGCGGCGGTGGCGACAGGCCGATGACAGAGAAGAACGACGATAAGGGCACGAGGATGCGGAAAGACAGCGTCATGACCGGCGTCGACGGGTCCACGCCGCGGTCGTCGTCAGCATCGTTGGTGTCTTCGTCGACATGGTCGTGTAGGAGGCCCGCGGTGAGGACGGTCAGGAAGCGGGTTCTGGTTGCCGATGAGGAAGGGGAGAGTAGCCGCTCAGCGCAGAGTCTCCTCCCCGAGGACAGCAAAAGTCAGGGTAAGGGCAAAAGCAGCATCGAAAACGATTCCAGAGACATTAGGTCGCCATGCCCTGTCTCGCAGCCTGTATTGCAACCCGTGCCACACCGAAGCGTCGGGACGCTTCGACGCAGCCGGTTCGTGGAGGACCTCGACGGCGTGCGGATCGAGGAGGTGGACAGGACGACCGTGGAGGAGTGCCAACGATTGTCTCTGCATAACACGGCAAGCATAACAATGAAAAATGCTCACTCGTTCGAGCCGTCTTTCCCACAACCCATAGTCATCCAGCGCCAGGAGCCGCAGATGGCTCTTGATGGCGACCCGCACCTATCGACGGTGCCGTATTCTGGGATGTGCCGCCACGGCGGCGGCTGTCTCGGCAAAAAGGGGTGGCGAAGGAGAAGCTTCATAAAATTCGTGCTGAAGCTCGTTAAAAAGCCGATCCGATGGGAGGAAGACAAGGGGAAGAAGAGGGCCGCGTATATCGTATGTGGTGACGACAGGCGTGCAAGCTCGCGGGGATGGAGGCGGGATGAGGATGCCGAGGGGTCAAACAAGACCGCAAGCGTCGCGGCCGAGGTGGCTGAGATGTTGAGTCACTTGTACTTGTACGATAGAGATGAGGCGGAGGGCAGCTGGCGATGTAGCGTCTGTGGCCAAAGGGTCGATGAGGAGTTGGTGTGCCAGCGGGACGACGACGCCCGAGAGTCAAAGATGAACGACGAGAGCACCACCGGCTTGAAGGATATCGCGAGAGATTTGAGTCCGAAAGCGATGGTTGATCTCACAGGTATACCGGAGGCGTGGTGGGCCCGACAGCCGCGATTGTGACGTTATTTTTGTATAGATACTCAAACTTTGTAGACAGGATTTCTCTCGGTGAATCCGCGAAATGACAACTTCCCTGGTTTCTAATAGCTAATTTATCCATGGACTGAGAAACAATTCCGGTATTCAGACGATTTTTTCGTTTCAATCAGAAGACGCCTCCGCCGATGATAAAGATTCGTTCCTCCTCGCGGCGGGCCCATTGAATGACCTTGTTGGCTCCCTGTGTGAGCACGGCACGGCTCACGTTGGGGCCAGCAACGCAGTAGAATTCAAATACTGGTGTAATCCAGGCAAGAGATGTTGCGTCATCGGAGACGGTGTGCAGGACGCGCATGTGGGAGTGTTTCGCGTGGACGGCGGCGTGTAATTGGTGGTAGAGGCCCATAAGGCGACGGCGAGCAATAAGTGAGGAGAAGACGGGGTCGAGGGTGGACATGCTGAACTGAACGTTTGCACGAGACTTGTAGAGGAAGTGAGATATTTGCCCGCCTATTGCAATATCTGTCGTCCTGGGCCGGCCGGCGCGCGCAGCGGTCTGGATTACGGCGAGATGGCCGGATTTTGCCAGAGAAGCGGCCACGGCGTCGCGCATCTGCTTGAGCTCAAAGAATGATTCCTTATCTGGACTGATGAGGATGATGGCCAGCTCTTCGTCTGTGTTTGCTGGTGGATCCTGTCCCGTGGACTGCTCACCGTCGACACCGTCAAAAAAGCTGACGTACATGTATAGGTAGCCGCGGTTGTTGAAAGCAGGCAAGCATAACGGGATCCAATTCTCGCCGCCGCCGGCTTTGATCCCGCCTGATTCAAACAACATATTGAAGATGAGTTGTAGGTCGCTAGGGTGTAGTGAGTGACGCCGCGGGCGAATAACACTGACGAGCTTGCCGCCGGCTACAATAAGGCCGTAGAGAAGCTTTTCTGTTCGCTGTTTGAGAAAGGCGTTATTGATGGCATGTCTCTGAGATTTGCGCAGCTTGAGACATTCTAATGCGCCGAGAAGTGCGGATGGGGAGCCCTTGGTAAAGTTGTCGGCGAGGGAAGAAATCAGTGACTCAGTGCCCTCCAGGGGCTTCCGAAGGTCGCTAGATGGACGGTGAACGAAGATGTTCTTCAGAGTTGGTAGTGTGAGTGTTGACAAGATCTGCATATATAAAGCCTCAAGCTGTGCTCTGAGCTGGGAGTCGCTCTCTCCGAGTCGGCTTATGGCCACGAAGTATAAAGGCCCTTGTGTCGCGATAACGAATCTCGTGCTTCCTGCGGTAAAGCCGGAAAGTGGATTTTTAGCTCCCTCGTAGAAAGATATGAGGGTCTGAATAACGCCCATGTATGAGTTGATCAGTCCCAGATCTCCATGTCGACTGTAAATCGGCTTGCCCGCCGATGACAAGATCATGTAGTGCTTCAACTTTGCTTTCCATATAGCGACTCGGTCCTCGTCTCTGAAGTTTTCGTCAGACTCGTCGGGCAGGTCGTCGAATTCCTTTGCGAAGCCGGCCAGCCTACGAGTTGCATCGTCCATTCTCAGAGTTTCGAATGGCGGTATTGTTGCTGATTGGGACCTAAGAAGGTTCCATGCGGGGCTTTTTTTGTTCAACTCTCCCACCAGTAGGCTGGCAATATCGTTCGGCGGTCGCAGGGTCGGCGAAAAGCTCGTGATGCTCATAGAATCTTCCCTCTCGCCTAATGTCCTCGTCGGTGTCGCCTGGCCGCTTCTCGAGGACTGAGCCGGTGTCGAGACCGCTCTGGTGCCCGGCAATGAGAAAGTACCGCGCGAGCCATCTGGAAATGATAGGGTCTGGATGTCGAGAGGCGTTACTGCGGTTGTGGCAGCTGCCATTGCCATCCTTGAATCCATTGATGCATTAGATTCTATCGACGGTCTTGGAGGCAGAGGCGGAGGCAGCTCCTCGCCGGGGCTCTTGTCGTGGTCATCGCCCATAATTGAGATGGAGACCGTGGAAGCATCTCAGCTGGACGGTCGGGAGATGTAGAGCCGCGTAAAGGTGACGCACGCTTGGAATCGTCTAGGTTTGTGTTCGGCTTAGGTGTCGACAAACCGATTTCATGGTGCCATGACAGGCATTCGGGGCCTGGACCGGTATGTGTAGAGGTTGAAGACAAGAGAAGAAGAAGGAGAGGCAGAGAGAAGGCTGGGGAAAGAGAAGATCGTCCCAAGTAGCCGACCTGCTGATGATGCACGGGAGGGGCGCCGAGATTTAGTGGTGCAGCAACCCTCATTAGTGGGAAAGGTCCGCTAATCAAAGCTAGCTAGGCCCACTCCTCGCGAGACCGGCGCTGGCCAGATGCTCCGAGGCGGCCAGTAACATGGGATTTTCAAAATCCCATGGCCGGGCGAGGAACTCCCTTGCCGGAGAAGAACCTCCGCCAAAAGGTCATATCTGATTCCACTGAACTCGTCGCGTTATCGGAATCGGGAAGGGCTTAAGCATCGATCTTGTAAGGGGGCGGAAATGAGGCCAGCTGTGGTTATCGAGAGCCTTGAGAACGTCACTCGTGTCAAACAGCGTTTGCCCAGACAAGCCTGTTGCACTGGAAAAATTCAAAGAAAAATACTCTATTCGGCACTCAGGCTTGGCATTTCTAGCATTTCAGTTTTCTGTCATGAAGCTCAGATCTAAAGGTGGAGTTTCCCAAGAGCTCTTCCAATGACTACAGACGAGAGAGCATTGGAGAAAAACCCACAATTTCCGGGTACCGTGTAAATCGACGCTTGATGACGTTGTTGTTTTATCTATCTCGGCGCTGATGCAGAGGGTTGCGCCAGCCTTGTTAGGCGGAACGGTCGCTAAATTAGTCTGTCCAATGGGAAGCTTGGGAGCTCCAGGGTGCCCCCACTGTACACCTGTCGTCTGGAAGGAGACATGGTAGCCTTTCGAGCTCATCTAAACCCTGTCCACGACAGTCGATTCAAGAGAGTACCATATGCCAGCTACCTAACCACAGAGGGCCAGGCAGCGATGAGCCCGCGATATCTTCGCTACAACCTAAACCGAACAGACTGATGTTCCCACTCGTCCAACCGACACCCACTCACAGCAATCATGGCCCTTGAGCCGGGCTCTGGCCGACGGTCTGTCTCCCCCGAGAGCTCAGGCCGCGAGTCTCCTCTCCCGCGCCAGTGGAGGAATCAACTCGGCGCTGGTAAGCACCTCTGCTTGAACGTGTTACGTGTTGCCAGATTATAACATGGGAGAACAGAGGAAGCGCCGATCAAAGACAAGCACTACCGTAAATACGCATCCGGCATCGAGCGAGCCCTTTCACTATTTGAGACGGCCTTGCAGGAGTGGGCAGACTACATATCCTTCTTGAACCGCCTGCTAAAGGTTACATAACCTCTTTCATATGCAATACGGTCCAAATATATGGGAGACTGACTGTGATCACAAGGCACTGCAAGCTCGACACCCCTCTACCACGACCATCCCTTCGAAAGCCATCGTCGCAAAGCGCCTGTCGCAATGTCTCAATCCCTCCCTGCCTTCAGGCGTGCATCAAAAAGCCCTTGAAGTTTACAGCTACATATTCGCAATGATAGGCACCGACGGACTTTCCAAAGACCTACCACTATATCTCCCCGGCTTGTCGTCGACCCTCTCGTTTGCCTCTCTTTCCGTCCGATCCCCTTTTCTCAATCTTCTCGAGCGTCACTTCCTCGATTTGGATCCCCGATCACTCCGACCGGCCATGAAGTCCGTTGTCCTGGCGCTTTTGCCCGGTCTCGAGGACGAAACAAGCGAAGACTTTGACCGAACACTGCGATTGATGGACAGCTTCAAGGCCGCAATCCGCCCCGCGGGTAGCGAAGAACTGGACGGCCCGCACTCTTCCGGGGATGACTTCTTCTGGCAATGTTTCTTCTTGGCTTCTATCACGGGCTCAAGTCGCAGAGCCGGAGCTTTGGCATACCTAGTGAGGAACCTGCCCAAGTTGGGCGAGCCCGTCATTCAGGGGAAATCTGCCAAAAACGGCATTCGGGAGGAAGAGCAATCTGCTCAGCTCGCAAAAATGGTTACGTCACCTGAACCTGGATTGTTACTGCGCTCGTTTGCTGCCGGGCTTGCGGACGAGCAGCTGCTGATTCAGCGTGGTTTCCTAGACCTCCTGGTCACACATCTTCCGTTGCACTCCAAAGTTCTTCAAACGAATGTCAAGCCAGGCGATTTGGAGCTTCTGCTGCGTGCCGCAGTGGGTGTTGTGATTCGGAGGGATATGAGCCTTAACCGAAGGCTTTGGGCATGGTTCCTTGGTCCAGATCCCGCACCAGGAGAAAGTGAGAGTGGCATCGAATCGCCATCTTCGACAGACCACCAGCATTCATATTTTGCATCCAAGACCAGCTACTTCGAGGACCATGGGCTTCAACCTTTGACCCGAGCCCTCCTGAGCATGATCAATATCGACCGCGGATCGAGCCCCGGAGAGCGAGCGAGGCCTTACAGAATTTGCTTGTCGCTGATGGACCGATGGGAGATTGGCGGGCTGGTCGTTCCCGAGGTGTTTTGCCTATCGTCAACAGCGTCAGGCAGTACAGAGACCAAGCGCCCAGCAAAGCCGACTTCAACGAGGTGTTCCGCAGTGCAAGTGTGTTCTTCGATGGCGTTGAGAGTGGTCTGATTTACGGCGAGGTCCTCAGTCTGCTAGCACAAGCTATAGGCCCGGGAAACTTGTCGGACAAACAGCGTCTCGACAAGCTCGATTTGGTCAATTTCATTTTGGCGAATTTCAACGTTCGTGAGGAAGAGATGATCACAATTCATGCACCGCTTACTGCACTGTCCGTTCTCTGCATGCTCGAGGACATGAGAGAGAAGCAACAAACTAACTCTCCTTGGAAAGGCTCGCAGAGAACCGCCGAGGAGGCCTTACACATCTCTCTGATTATTCTGGAACTCATTCCGGATAGAGCGTTTCCGTCTTCGACCGCCAACAACCCCAAACGAACAATGGAGGCTGGCGTCTTGGCGTCATTGCCCGCCGTTGAACTCCTAAAGCGGATCAAGGCATTCTACGTCGATGAGCAGGGCAATCTGGATGCAGTTCATGTTCCTCTTTCGCCCATTGAAGCTGGCGAGCTTCTGTTGCAGAAGTCTGGCCAACTTGTTTGCGAAGGGTTAAAGAATCCCGGGTCAGGGTCGGATTTAGGGGCTAAAGGAAGGATTCTGACCGCTCTGCTACTCAAGGTGCCGACCGCCTACCAGCTCGATACGACGTACCTCTTGTCCTGTCTCCACGAGCGCTTAGGACACTCTGACAGATTATCATTCACCTCCTTCAACTCCATTCTCTACCTCTCCGCTCATCTCTACTCTGCAGAGCGTATAGAGCTGTCCGACCTGTCCGAACTTGTCACTCCTCTTGTTCAGCAAGCCTGGGAATTCTTATCAGCCTCGGAGCCAAAATATCACGTCGAAACAGTCAGGTCGTTATGGCAGCTCCAGACTGCTCTTACTTCGCAAAATCGTGATATAGAAGCTGCGCTCGCTAGCCTAATCATCAAGCATGATGTCCAGGGATCGTTCGCATCGCGCCCAGCTGACGCCGGTCGCCGCTTCAGCGTGCTGTGGTCCCATACGTTACAGGATTCCCACGCCGAAAGACGAGGCTCTAAGACGCCCATGATTGAGAAGCCGCCACAAGTTCGACTGGCCGGGTCGGAAAATTACGACGTTGTGTTGACGCGGCCTCTATTCCTCATGCTAGACGCTCTTTTGGACGAGCGGACCCAATTGTTCATGACAGTTAAGGGATGGTTGAACAGCTTGGTCGGCATCGACAAGTGAGTTATCGGGACTCTCAAGACAGCGACTCAGGGAACTAACCAGAACCAGATTGTTCCTGCTCTTCGTACGCAAATTTTCTGCCTTGAAGTTTCTGAGATCAAGTCACGAGATTGGCTCTGCGGCAGCTTCAGCCAGTTCAACGACATTTACGGCCGATGATGACTTGGACCTCTGTCTCTACTACCTCAGAACACTGTCCAATGTTTTCCGTTGGGCCCCGGATGTAATTTGGGCTGTATTGGCATCGACGAGTCTAACGGTTGACAGCGGACATCCAGACATCGCGCAACTTAGTAAGTATCAAAGCACTGGTTGATTGTTTAGTGCTAACAAACGAAAGCTGGTCATGAGGGTGATATCTCCATGCAAGAGGTCTTCGTTCACGTCTGTCTACGGTGTATAGCCGGCAACAACGAGCCTGCAGATGAGCCTATCCAGGTTCGGGCCACTCAACTCCATCGTTACGCCTTGACCGTCATGCACCAGATCCTTCTGAACCCTTACGCCGAGCCCCTTGCCAGCTTGCACCTGGAGAACGTCCTCATCGAGCGTCTTCTCCAATCACTTAGCGGGCCCGACCCTTACGTTCAAGTGCTCCTCTTGGATGTTGTGTTCGATGCGTTGAAGCTCCGGGACATCATCGTTTCTGATGCTCCTGTTTCCCCAATATCGGAGAAAAGAAAGATGAGCCTTGATCCCGCCAAGAGCCTCAGAGCATCGACGCAATCAGAGACGAAACCTACGGCCCCACCGCCCAGCCTGCTCAAATGTCTCCAGGCTGGCTTGAGCTCACCTAGCAGCCGCAGTGTTCTCGATAGTTGGGTAAGCTTCTTGACAGAATGCTTGCCCTTCTACTCCGATACCATATTCCAGGTCCTGATCCCTCTGGTGGAAACGCTTTGTCGACAGGTTTCCAACACCTTCAACGACTTGCAGTCCATTTTCAGAGACAGCGGCAACTCGAAGAAGGATAGCTGGAACGCACCTGAGTCGACCCTGATCTCTCTCCTCAACGCTCTTGAACAAGTTTTGGCCCGGGCGCACGAGCGACTTCTGGTTGAAGAGGCCAGAACGCAAGTCGTCAAGGGGCCGGATCAACATCCAGGTTTCTTTGGAAATATGGTATCTGGTGTCTTCAACTCAGACACACCGCAAACACGAAGTGCTACTGCAAATGACAGACTTACAGTACACCTAGCGTTCGCAGATGCTGTTCGCATTTGTTTTACTATTTGGTCATGGGGCCAAGGTAGCGACGCGAATGCTCAAGACATGACTTCGGTTTCGTCTTTCAACTACACATCTCTTCGAATGAGAAACCGCGCGAGACGACTGCTAGAACATCTCTTTGCGGCCGAGACTTTGGAGTGCCTTGAAACCGTGATTGACATTTGGCGGAGCTCGATCAACATCACGACACCTGCGCCCCAGTCTGAAGTCTTCAACCTCCTGCCAGCACTGGATGGTTCTCGGCCCAAACACACCATTCCTGCCATCTTCAATGCTATCTACAGCAGGACAAACCCCGGGGCATTGGACGCTTCAAGGAAATCAACTCTGACTACGTCTTTACAAGACATTGATCTTGTCACGTTTCTGGTTGAGTATGCTCGTTCACTAGAGGACGACGCCATGGACGAGATATGGCTTGACTGCATGGCATTCTTGCGCGACTTGCTCACGAACCCATTCCCACACCGACAGACACTACCAAGTTTGTTGGAATTTGCGGCCATTCTTGGAGAAAAGGTGGACAACACAAACTTCGGCGAGCAGCGGAAAATGAGGCGCGAGCTTGGGGTGAGTACCGTTATCCTCCATTCTGATGCATATGCATTGCTAACCAGTGCCAGGACCTCTTCCTCCGACTTCTTACCGCAATCTTCACTACCAAACCCATGGCATTTGCAGATGTAGCACCGTCTTATGAAAAGTCGGAGAAGGGTATTCGCCGGACCACTACGATTTCCTTAGCCAGTGTTCTCGATAGAGCCGAGGATGTGGTGGCTATCCTGGCCTCGATTGTTCCCAACCTCCCAAAGATCTTGGTCGAAACGGACCGTGTGTTGTCTGCCGCAGGCACCATATCGACAAACGTCATTAATCCAGCCTTCAGAGCGAAGGCCTTCCCTGAAACCGTTTCCAAGAACACACTAGTCCTCCTTCAGGAATTATCCAGGCTGCCCAACAACCAAAAGACATGGAAGAAGGATGTAGGTGACGCCTTCAACGATGCTAGGTTCTTCAGCTCAAGCATCGACCTGGTACGAACTGACTGGCTGCCACTGCTGAGGCAATGGACTATCAGCGACAAGGAGCGCATGCCCGAGCTCCTGAGCCGCATGACGCCGCCAACAACGGCTGGCATTGTGTTTGGTGTTGGTGCTACTTCTGCTCGCCTGGAAGCAGACCGCAAGACGCAGCTCAACCTCCGTCGCACTGCCACGCTAGTCCTAGCCTCCAACGAAGACGCCTTCGTTGCAGAGCTCCCAACCATCCTGGACAAAGTGGTGGAGCTTATTGGAGCTACTGCAACCTCATCGCCATCTTCAACCACGCGGGCAGAGATCTACATGCTTGTCCGCGCGATGGTGCTCAAAACCAGTGCCATTCACTTGGCGATGATATGGCCAGTCATCAACGCCGAGCTCCATGCGGCCATCTCATCGGTCGTAGCTGCTGATCACAGCACCGCGTCCGATACCTACAATAACACCTCCATCCTGCAGGCCTGCAAGCTGTTAGACTTGCTCATTTGTGTTGCGCCTGATGACTTCCAGCTTCACGAGTGGCTCTTTGTCACAGACACCATCGACGCAGTGTATCGGTCCACCAACTACCAGCCCGTCGCTTTGGTTGACGAGCTCGCTGAAGACCTTGGCACTATGGGCGTCAGCTCCTCATTAGGTAGCAATCCAGCGGCGCATTTGGCCACCAGCAGCTCGCACAGACGGCCGCTGCTTGGGGCGGGCGGCATCAACGACGAAGTCAGCATCGATAGGAAGGACGAGTTAGTGGGCAAGATTCTGCGGCCATTCTTCGGGCAGCTTAGTATCTTCGCTTTCGAGTCGACGTACGCGATGGCGCCGCTAGACCGAGAGTTTTGCATTCAGGGACTATTGAAGGATTTGTTCGACGAACGTAGCGTGGTCAAGGCGTTGTAAGAACAGGCATTGCATGTTACAATCACGCCTTAGCCGGAATAAAAAATTTCATTGTGGCGTTGATTTCGTCGGACTCAGCGTCCCCGGTATAAATGCCACCATGGCCTTACTCGCCCCCTCCATGCAGTACTGTACCACCTCAAGCTTCTCCCCTTCCGGGGCCAGCTTCGCAATCTGCCTCAGGTCGCTCGTCCTTGGGAGGTACAGCGCGTGATCCATGGGCTTGCAAGCCTCGTGCAGCTGCTTTAAGTTATACGGCTCCATCTGGCTGAGGTCAAACACCTCGGCCGTGCTGTACCCGGGCCCACCCCACGGCGGCGACGCGAACACGACGGCCTCGGCCATGTCGACCTTCAACTCCTCGGCCAGCTCGCCGGGAGAGTTGCGCAACTTCGCGAGATACTCGAAACAATCGCCGTGGATCCAGGTGATGTACTCGCCGACCTCGTAGAGCTCGGCGTTGTGCTGAGCGCAGGCCAAGGTGGCGGCGTCGCGCTCGATGGAGATGACACGGTCCCAGCGGGCAGAGAGGGCGAAGGCGATTGTGTTCCCCCCAGCCCCGCCGAAGATGTCGATGAGGACCTTCTTGGAGGCGTCGGTGTAGTACATTTCGTTGGCGATCTTGTTGGCAAGCGGTTCAGGGGTCACGCCGAACCAGGCGCTGTCCGTTAGACGGACGCCCTCATCATACCAGGAGAAGAGAGAGTAGCGCTGGGAAAAGTATCTGGTGGGTTTGTTAGTTTCTGAGTGGTGTTTGGGCTGAACAAGGTGAGAGGCGAGTGGCTTACTTTTGGAGATCCCAGGGCACCTCAGCCTTGGACTTGTAGTGGTGGCACTCATCCGTTAGGGGGAGTCTGATAGCGGCCTTCATTTTGGGGATGGCGATGCATGAAGCGCGGGGTTTATACAAACCTTTGTTTTGGTTTCAAGTGGCTGCGCTAGTGAGCCTCAAATGGTGTTTCAAACAGCAAGACCAAGCTACATCTTGGGGTTTGCATGTCACAGGCGTCGAGGCCAAGTGATGAAAATGAGATGAGCAAGGCTGAAGGGGAAAGGGTCGATATTGAGTCCAAGGGTCCACTTATGCGTCCCCGCTAGCGCGGGAAGAAGCTTGGACCAGATGCAAGGCTGATGGGGTACCTTGGATGACAGCTTGCTCCAAAGGCACACGAACATTCAGAAATGCATCCAGCGACAGCTTTCACGATATTCACCACGACAAACCTTGATTTCCCCCCCCCCACGAGCTTTGGACCCTAAAAACCCCGTAATCTCAAAAACTCGTCAGAAAAAGCTAGAAGGCTCAGCTCGATTGCGGAGCGCATCACCATGTTCAATGCGCTAAATCGCTTCATGTCCCGCCTGGACGGGCAACAACCGACCCAGCAAAACAACCAGGGGTCATTCGGCTTCCAGGTCTTGCGGAACACAAACCTCGAACTCAACGTCGAGCCTTGGTTTGACTTCATCATCGGCATCAACGGCCGCCCTATTGTACGTGACCACCTACCTGCCTTGGATTTCCTCCCTTCTCCTACCCGAAGCTCAAGACTAACACGACAACGCACAGGACAACCCCGACCCGAGCCTCTTCGCCCAAGAGGTCCGCAACTGCGCAGGCGGTACCCTCTCCCTCGGCCTCTGGTCCGCCAAAGGCCAACGCACGCGCGAGCTGCACGCCCTCGTGCCCCACGACACCGCCTCCCTCGGACTCTCCCTCCAGTGGACGCCCCTCGCTGTCGCCGCCAATATCTGGCACGTCCTCGACGTCGCCGCCAACTCCCCCGCCGACGGCGCCGGTCTCCTTCCCTACGGCGACTACATCCTCGGCAGTCCAGAGGGCGCACTGCACGGCGAGGGAGGGCTCAGTGAGCTCGTCGAGGACCACATCGGCCGCCCCCTGCGGCTGTACGTGTACAATAACGAGTACGACGTCACGCGTGAGGTGACGATCCAGCCGACCCGCGAATGGGGCGGCGAGGGGGCGCTGGGATGCGTCTTGGGATACGGCGCGTTGCACAGGTTGCCTGCGCCGTTGAACGAGCCTGTGCATGCGCCGGGGGAGATGATGTTCGATGGGGAGAAGGATCCGGCTGCCTCGCTGTACGGGGCTGCTGCTGCGGCGGGGGGTGACGCGCAGCAGGGTTTGTTTATGCCGGCTGAGGCTGCTGGCATTGGAGCTGGTGCAGGGGGTCTTGGTGCGCCGCCATCAGGAGGAGACTTCCTAGTGCCGGCGCAGATGGTCGACGCGGGTGGGGCGCCGCCGCCGCCTCCCGTGGGCACGGCGACGACGAGGAAGAAGAAGGAAAAACATCACGGCGGGAACCAGTTCATGGACGACTATTTCAAGGAGGAGGAAAAGAAGAGTAGGGAGGCCGACAATGCACCGAGCGGGAGGGGAACGCCTGTGGCGCCGCCTCCGAAGATTGGGGGCCCGCCACCGCCGCCGAGAGTGGGCTCGACAGGGCCGCCGAAGAAGCAGGTCGCCGCCGAAGGGACCGAGTGATATGGAAAGGTGGGCGTTTGAGGAAAGAAATGTGTGGTTTATAGAGCTAGAACTTGAGAGCCCCCTCTTGTCGTGATGATTCCCAGAATTGCACTTTTTTCTTCTTGAGACATCTACAGTGCCGTGATGCAACGCCTGCTTGTGTAATGTACATTGGCTTGTTTGTTTCGCATGCTCATGCTGCTACCCATGCGCTTTGTAGTATAGCTTCGATGCTGTACCAATTCGTCTATTCCTCCGCGTCGATTCGAGTCTTGACTCGAGAAAGGCATTCCCTGTCCTGGCTGCTGCACTTGGTCTTCCTTTTTGTGTGCGGCCTTAGTTTATGAAGTTGACGCAGAAGAAGTGAAGGATCAAGCTGCATGCGACGTAGTCGGCAAACGCTCTGCCAGATATGTTAGCTTCCGGTGTATATCTTTGGCGTTTCGATAGGGATGGCATACCTCTCGGGTGATACTGAAGGGAAATCGGACTTGTTGGCCTCGGTGGTTTGGATGCGCAAGGATGCTGGGAGGCTGCTGTTAGTGATTGAGAGCTGCGATGCCGTCATGATTGGCTTACCAGTAAGAACGAATTGTCCAACGGTAGCAGAGAATCCAGAGAGGAAGGCGTTGAAGGGCTGTTTTATACCAATGTTAGCAATTGTTCACTTGTATGTTTCCTCCTCCCGAAGCCACAGTTCGTCTGCTCATAGTTCTCTTTCAAGACACCGCCACCACCATGAAGCTTTCAATCCCTCGAGGACCGTAAGGGAAGAGACGTACAAAGTTGCCAGCAAGAACGCAGTACAAGAACTGCAGCGCACCAACAACGACCAGGAACGCCATGAAGGCGTCGATCAGCTTCGTGCGCTGCGGCGTGTTGTTGATGTAGTGGTTGTAGATGTTGGTGAGGACCTGGTCCCAGTTCTGAGCACCCGAGGCGGTACCCTTGGGAGTCATGGTGATGGAGGCGGCCTTGGACTGCGAGGTCATGGTGCCCGGGATCGCGGCGGCGGTCGGCCCTGCGGGCGAGGAGGGGGGATGTTGGACGGGTTCGGCGGACGCAGCTGCAGCGGCGGCTGCTTTTTGCGAAGAGGCTGTTCGTTTAGGAGCCATTGTGAGTTTTGGTTCGGATCGACCGTGGGGTTGTATTATTCTGGGAGGAGAATTGGCAAAATGAATAGTGAACCAAGTTCAAGAAGGGTGCTCAAGATAATCGCTGGGATGCGACCGGTGGCTTGCTGCTGCGTGGTGCTTGGAGCTCGGAGCTCTGGAGGACACGAAAGCTTGAAGCCACAGGCTGTCAGGTGATGTGGCTGGTGCAGTATGCGTTGTGCAGGTGCCAAGCCACGAATCTGGGGTAGAAGCGGTTCAGGTCCCTTTGCGCTTCAGGAGATGAACATTCGTGATTAGTCAGGCGCGGAAATGAATGAGATCATTCGGTAGCTCTTGTGTGTGGTAGGTGGGCAAGCCGAAGCTTGGGCTTCCCGAGGCACCGAACCCACGTCGGAACTTCCCTACCTTGGCCTACATCTACTACCACTTTCACCACGATTCTTCAGCTGAATCATTACCAAGTGTATATCATACATGACCGGGTTGTAATTCCATCAGCTTGTTTTACCAAAACCGCAAAATGGTACGGTAGCTCTGCTCTTTCCAGCATCGATTGATATGTGAAGCTGATCAAGACACCTATGCACAGTCTTCAGACCTCTCCATCCCCTCCTTCGTCCTGGGCGCCTTGACCGCCGGCGGCGGCATTGCTGGCTATGCCCGTACGCGCTCCGTCCCGTCCATCGTCGCCGGAGTCACCGTCGGTCTCCTCTGTACGTAGTTCACTTCCCATCCCCGCTCTCCCACACCATTCGCATCGCTTTTCTGGCCCCGCCGTACCGGATACCTGGACTGACCACGACCATCCCCGCGCAGACGGCCTCGGTGGCTACCGTATCCAGAACCACGAATCCTACGGCGTCGAGCTCAGTCTTCTCGCCTCTGCCGTCCTCGGTGGCTCCGCTATCCCCCGCGCCATCCGTCTCCGCAAGCCTGTGCCCATCCTGCTGAGCGTCCTGTCCCTCTTTGGTCTATACACCTTTGGCAACGAGTTCCGCCGCACCTTGTAAAGCAGACACAGAAGTTGAAATGGCAGCTGCATGATTATTCGAGAAGTTGTAGTTGTAGTTGTAGCACCAGCCTAATCCCAATCAAGTAAACAAAGTTAAATGAACTGTTTTTCTCCCCCCTCCCCCCCGGCCATGTCGCCTTTGATATAGTACAGTCTCTGTTCCCTTGCGGGACGCCTCCAACCCTGTTAAATCGCTTATGTATGTACTATTAGTATCCCGCCCCGCCGTGTGCCATCGCCCGAATTCGATAAGTTGCGAGTTTTCGTAATATAATACAATGCTGAGTGGGCTGACCTCCCCGTCGCATATCAGTGGCCTCCGATGAGGAGTGTTTCGTTCGATGGAAGAATGATAAGTCGTCCGCGGCCTAATCGAGGCCCAGGGACTTGTTGAGCTCCTTTATCCGGTTCTCACGCTCCTCGCGCTTCGCCCTCGCCGCGGCCCTGTTCGCCTCGGTGCGCCTCGCGCGCGCACCACGGAGGCACTCGCTGACCTTGTCCTTTGCGTCGTTGCACCCGCCGAGGGACTTGAACATGAAGCCCTTGGCATGACACTCTTCAAGGGCGACCATGATGTCTTCGCACTCTGTTTGGAGACGCTCTGTCAGTTCTCGTCTCTGAGGGTCGGAAGGGAGTGGTGGCAATGCGACAACGCCCGGCTATTAAAGTTGATTAGGGATGATCGGGCTGTGACTGACCGAAGTTGTCCTTGGTGTGCAGATGGGGATGCATCTTGGCTCGAATCAGTATGGACCTCTGGAAAAACGTAGGTTCGCAAGCGCGTCGTGAGAAAGTTTTGGTTCGGTGTTTGGGCGTGGTTTGCAGCGGCGCAAAAAGATTTCGGGGTTCAAAGGGCCAAATGCACCGCGAGGGATTGGATGGGACCACTTGGTGGGGAGAGCGGCGCGCCGGGTTTTGCTTTGCGTTTGACGGTAAGCCACGGCGCGGCAAAAGCTCGGACCACTAGCAGACTGCCCTTCTAGAACTTCCATCTGTAGTTGGTCACTACTCGCAGGGCAATTACCTCTGGCGCCTTGTCCCTCACTGAGTACGCGGTCTTGACTTTCTTCACGACTTTTACCTTGCGATAGTCTCACCAGACACACCTCTGCCATCAACCGGGTTCGGATTTCACACAATGTCGGGGCAAGTAGCGAACCAGCGGAAGCAGCAAGGTCAGTTCTCACTCATGAAGCCGAAACCCGGGCACAGAGCCTGATGTCCCATGGAATCCAACCCCGCCAACTCTTTCGTATCCATACTAAACTGCTTTCAGATCTGCAAACCAGTATGGCATCTACAAGAACACATTGCAGCAGATTGCCCAGAAAATCGGCGATGTTGAGCAAGAAGCCGAGGAACACAAGTGAGCCTTCATCTTCCCACGTTTCCTCAATATCATTCCCGTCCTGCTGGCGCAACCCCGAGAGAACAAGCCATCCATGCCCTGTCGGAATCGCGGACTCTGCGCCGCCCAGGGGCATGAGGGACTCTCTTTTTTCTCTCTCTGCCTCCAACACCGGCTGTACCTTTGGACTATCCCTGTGCCAACTTGTTCCTCACACCGCTCTTCACATGCGTCTTCTCGAAACTCAAAACCTTGATGAGCCCCCCACACCGCTCATTGTGACATATTGCTGACTGGGACCACCATCCGAATAGGCTCGTGCTGGAGACGTTGCAGCCGCTGTCCGAGGACCGCAAGTGCTTCCGCCTGATCAATGGGGTCCTGATGGAGCAAACGGTCAAGGACGTCATGCCCGCCCTGACGACCAACTCGGAAGGTTTGAAGAAGGTCCTTGAGGACCTCGTCAAGCAGTACAAGGCCAAGCAGGACGAGCTGGAGAAGTGGAAGGTTTGTGATATTGGACTCCCTTCCGTTTCGTTGCCATGCGCGTTATTGGAGGGCGACCTTGCTGACAAAGCTCGACCAACAGAAGAAGAACAATGTGCAGGTTGTCCAGAACTGAGAGATCAGGAAGACCGGTTCTAGGATGTGGACCTGGTGGAGCGAACGTGGCTTTGCACTTGGTCTCGTGCCTGCGATGACGCTTTTCCGAGATTTGTCTTTTGCACGAGGAGCCTATATTGGGTAACGTCGGGCAGCGAGAATCACGGGATATTCCTCGCTGTTTCTCAGATCCACGTTTGGGGTCGGCCCCGGACGTTCTAGGAATGGCATGCGAGACATTGAGGACGTCACAGCAACCTCAATGATGTGAAAATGAGGCGGCATCACATATACCCATGAGCGAGGATGCGAACACAGAGAGACAACTCAGCAATGCGCGTCGTAACAACAGCCTTGGTGATGGTGTAGTAGTAGTAGCGATGCGCTGTCCGACGCTGTAGGCGTAGTGATGCGAGAAGCAACAGAAGCCGGCGGCAACGGCGTTTCAGTGCCCAACAAGATCGTACTGCGAGAAGCTATCAGACCGACACGCCACACAGAGCGCGACAAGGCCTAAGGAGGTGGTTCAAATGGCTGGCTGAAACTGTCCCGATTGACGAGGCGTGCTGACTGGCTGCTTGCCATGCGGCCTAGTGATGAAGGGTGTGGGCGCTGCGGCCTCGAGCCACGGCAGTTCGTGCCTCGAAGTTTTTCCGCAACTAGGAGGAAAACTACCATTCGAGGGATTCCTGGCGACATGAGCGTGTAGTGTAGACCGGCCAAACCAGTCTTCCACTCGGGAGAGGAAGGGCATGCGGGGCGGAGGCGGTCCGGTCCACCCGGCCGATGACGGGTTGGTACCCGTCAAAACGCCAGGTCCTTTCCTGCGTGCGCCGATCGAGTTTGTCGGTCGATGGGCGCAGCGGAGGTATCCGATTTGCATTTGCTGAGGCATGAAACGTGAGGTGAGACCTGCGATGATCAGTCCTGAGTGTTCCTATGGCCGTGATATCATGCATACTTGAGCCACCGCAGCCGGTGCCCGATCAGCGAGGTGCTTTCGACATTTCGGGTGCGTCCAGCCACGGGCCAGGTATGGGAGGCATCCCACCGTCTGTATCTGCCTCATTAATCCATGGTTCCTCTCTAGTCGCATGCATCCTGTACGAATAAGTACGAAATCATACTTGGCATGTGGGTTGGCGGCATCCTGGGCTGCCTAGTGTGGCCCAAGACCCGGATAAAGCGAGTGGAGTGCTGGGTGACAAGACCGGTGCTGCATGGCGCCCAGCACCGCGAATGATGTAGAAAATGTGCCTTCGCCGGCGAGGTGCTGAGTTTGGCGACGAAATCGTCCCACAGCTTCGGCCCTCACAAAGATGATATTGGGCAGTCATTCTCTGATGGCTACAGGCAAGTCCAGACCGGCGCATCTCAACGAGATTGTCGCCGACCAGGGTCAATAAACTATGTGGCTCTGAGTTGTCAATGTCTCCTAGGATGAGAGAAGCGCAGCCAACACATGCAACCTTCACGCCTCTGGCATGAAATCACCCGCAACGGCGACGGAACCTCGAACAGCGTGCCCCTCCCACCACAACGAGTGGGAAGGAGGGGTAGGGACCACACCATCCGGGCCAGGGTCATAGAAAACAAGGGAAGAAGGGCGGCGGCGCATAGGATGTAGTGGTCTTCCTAAAGCGACAGAAGTCGTCCAATCCGAGCCCAACCCAATAAAAGGGTTATTGGCTCCCGACAGAATCAACGGAGCCTAATCGCAATGGAAGTGACGGGCTGGGCTGGCGGGGTGTCTATCGCAGTGCTGCATGCAGGGTCACACGTAAGGCGATGGGCCGCCGATTGGTGTACCGGCGCTGTCTCTCGAGGCATTGGCAGAATTTCTCCGCGTTTTCGCTGGCAGAAACAGCCAGTCGACGGGCGACTGACGTACCCTGTGAATTTTGCGCCAATCATGGAACCGAAAAGGTACTTGACTTTGTCTCATTGGCCTAGAAAGCTCGTTTTAACCTCGTGTCGCGCAGCCTCGTGCCCAAAGCTCCTTGGACAGTCCATTCAAGAGCTTCCCTTGGGAGTGAGGGGCACCTGAAGAGGCAAGTAGCTTTGCGGGCCAACCAAGGTGCCCTGTTTCGGCCCAAGCCGTCGTCATTCGGGGCGCTTGCTTGGGCCGCCGTCAGCCTTCTCGTGCCTGACACTGGGCGATGTCGAGAAAAGACAGGTGACAGGTTCTCCGGCTTGTTTACTCCAGATGGCGCCATTGTCAAATCAAGCGGCGCCGTCGCCCTCCCACTCAACGCCGTTGCGACGGACGAGCTACCCAAAGTGCCAAAACCACGGCCGAGAATGACAACGAAGGAGCTGCCTGTGTTTGTTCGATTGCATTGCTTTGGTCGCGACGCCCGTCGCGGGCGACGAACGCGCCCGTTGGGGTTTGATGGAGTTTTTCAGCGACTGTGATCCTTCTGGTTTTATTCTCACATCA
Organism: Colletotrichum coccodes; assembly: GCA_020466075.1. Lineage (NCBI taxonomy): Eukaryota > Fungi > Ascomycota > Sordariomycetes > Glomerellales > Glomerellaceae > Colletotrichum > Colletotrichum coccodes. The sequence continues at coordinate 15,445 of JAIMZG010000161.1, read as the reverse complement.
GCGTGTCTGCACGGAATCGAAAGTTACGTTGCTGTTTCGTTTCGTCGGTTGTGCTACTCGCACTCCTTGGCGCCCGCCATGCGCCGCGGGTGAAAGGCAAGGTAGTCGTGCCTGCTACCTCCTCCAAGCCCAGTTAGTGGCTTCGTGCAGCTCACACCGCTCATACACGGAAGCATGGGAAGGATGGCCAGAGCTCGTGTTGATACAGCACAGCATGAAATGCATGCAATGACACATCGAACTTTGCTGGGCGGGAGTGTCGGGAGGGAGAGGGTTAAGGGTGCTACTTGAAAGAGCTGTCTCTCTTGTCGCATCGTCAACCCACCGAGTGTCGTCGGACTGCGGACTCTATGCCTCCGGCTCGTAGTTTCTTTCTTCGGCGCCTCGTGGTTTGACAGCTCTGCAGGGAAGAGACATTATGTCGTCAGACTCCCGAACAACGACCGGTGGACATCCGAGCGCGCGGGAATAGGGAATGCGAAAAGCAGTCGCAGGTTCGGAGCGTATCTCAGCCGCGTGTGTTAGAGAGGAGGGCTGGATGACGGGGGGTTGGAAGTACCGCGCTAAGTCATCGTAGCTGACGGGTACTTGAAAGCTCAGCGGCGAAACGGTTCCCAACGAAGTACCGGCCCCGTTGTTGATCAAGCGGCAGGTGGGTAGCGTGACTTTGAGGGACTTTGGCCTTGTTATTGTGTTTAATGCGCCGGCCTCTTGTTGACCGCACCTTCTTTCCCACTTTCCCTCCATTTCTCCCTTCTGCACCAACCCCACGTTTCTTGCAACCATCAACAAGTACAGGTGCACCCTCCATACAAGGCGCATTGTTAGGCTCTATTGCGACCTCGATCGAACAACTCAGACACCCCGAAACTGGTAAGGAAAATCAGTCAAGCCCTTGTCGACGGCACTTGCTCTGGCCCCTCTTCGTGTTTTCCCTATCCCATCCATACACATTGGCGCGCGCGCGCGCGTTGAGTGTGTCTTCGCTGCTCTCGCCCAATTCCCACCGGTTCCGCGCCCCTACACCAGTTCCCGTCTCTCTCTGTCCCGTTCGGGTCAAGCGAAGCTTTCTCTGACGCGCCTTTGCAGCTGTATCTCTTGATTCCCCTATCACGGCTTTCCCGTCCGATCGTCCGGTGTGTAACCGCGGGTCGACTCTCTACGCGCCCAAAGCTTCCGCAAAGTCACGAATACACACATCCGTACTGTACCAGGACCGGCTGCCCACGCGCCTCGTCGACGCAGCACTCCGCAGCTCCGCCGAAAAGCACACAGGTACCTACAGTCGCTTTGGGGATACCTGGTTCGACCCGACCTGTCCTCACCCACTCCATCGCGACTCGCAAACTTCGTCTACCTTTTACCCTACAGGCTAACCCGTGCCAAGTATCGAGCACCAACTCGGAGGACCGCGCATACCCACAGCTGCAGCAGGGCGATCAAGAAGCACCTCAGCCAGGTTGACGCAGCCCTCTCCTTGGACTAGAGGTTAGCCATACCTGTGGGACCCGCAAACGCAGCCACCCTCTTTCCGCTTTTTTTCCCCAGTCTGTTTCTCAACTCTACCCGGCCAAGGGCTTCATACACGCCACCCCAGGAAGACCCGTCATAGCCTGAAGTCAAGACATTGGGCCTGCCGGGGGATCTCGAATAAAAATAATCCATCCTAGGACAAGCCGAGGAGTCCAGGGCAGGATTGACGCACACTCCTGCAGCTAAGCCGCGAGACTTGCAAGCCCTACGAACCTGCAACGTGTCAGGGACACATCATCCTAAGCCCGTCGTGTGTGCGAGCTGAAAGAGCCCAAGCAAATTACAAGAACGCCAGCAGCCGCTGCAGGTAGCCAAATATGTCGGACTCCCCCCAATCTCCTCCTAAAGATGTCGACCAAGGTGTACAATCGCCGGAAGAGGAACAAATGAACGAGCCTCAAGACCCACAGTCCGGTGGCCTCACCTATGAGTTCGAGGTCAAGGAGCAGGACCGCTGGTTGCCCATAGCCAATGGTAAGCTAGATTTCCTTCCCTTAGCGACGACGATACACTACGACGACGACGACAACGATGGTTTGGACTGTTGCTCTTTGCGTTCCTGTCGTTCTTATGACGGCGACGCTTGGGTCGAATTGGTTTGCTCGTTGTCCGCTCGTCAGTCGCTTCTTCTCGCTGTCCGCTGTTGTAGTAGTTGTTTCTGGTCAGTTGAAGCGTCCACAGAAGCGAGCAGCTGCAGCATCCATTCGAAGTGCCGATGTCTCACGATTCGTCACCGCAGCTGCTAGAAGTGGCTGGCGCTTCGGGCGGCGAGAAATATGATGAACTCGACGCTAATATACGTAACTTTGCTCCAGTCGCCCGCATCATGAAGAATGCTCTTCCGGAGAACGCAAAGATCGCCAAGGAAGCCAAAGAATGCATGCAAGAATGCGTCAGCGAGTTTATCTCGTTCATTACGAGTGAAGGTGCGTCATCCCCCCCCCAGCCAGTCCGGTCGACCGTGGGGCAATTTTGCAGATGAGAGACCTAACCTATCACAGCTTCGGAGAAGTGTCACCAGGAGAAGCGAAAGACGGTGAACGGAGAAGACATCCTATTCGCCATGACGTCTCTGGGATTCGAGAACTACGCAGAGGCTCTCAAGATCTACCTCTCCAAGTACCGAGAAGTATGTATGACCGAACGCTGTATTGCGCCTGAACACTCGTCGCCTCCACAGCGCGAATGAGCATGGCTGACGAGATTAGCAGCAATCCCAATCTAACAGAGGAGAGAGCTCGCACCGTCCTGGCAGCAGCGGCTACGGCGCCAACCCTCCAGCCGGAGCCGGAAGCTTCCAGGCCGAGCCCCAGAACAACGTGCTCGGGGGTCAACAGGGAGACGGAAGCGCCGACGCCCAGGGTTACATATATGGCGCACAAACCGGCCACAATGGTACTGGCGGCGCCGACGGCTACCAGTAGTTTCCTCGATGGTTATGATGATAGCGTGGGTGTGAAAGGAAGAGAGCTTCCTCTCGACATGTCTGTACCGGTTGCGCCTTTGACGAAGTTGGAGCCCAACGCCTCGACACAGGCTAATGTTTGTATAAGTACGAGGACTACCTCCGAGGATGGGACGGGGCATGTGGGTGTATATGAGGCCCCGGAACAGGCACGCTGGAAAGGGGAGCAGAAAGTGGGTTTACCCAAAACTGTGTGCTGGAAAGGTTCTTTTCTTCTTTCCTTTTCCTTGAATCGTTGTCTATTCGATAGATTCCCCCCTATGGCGTTGCGATTCAGTCAGCCGTGCCAAGCCCGTATGTGGTCTTGAGGCATTGGCAAAGAGCAGTGCAGCAAGCATCGAAGCTTTTTGGAGCGGGCCCGGGCCGTATATCCAAAGCACAGGTAGCTACAGCACTTTTAGATGGCTTCTAATTACAGTTTCGTCGCGCAACGTTCGATGTCTTTACGTTTATGAAACTACCGCCATGACCGATGTATTGCATTTGGCCATCTCTTATCACCTCCAACGGGCAGCGAAGGTATGTTGAAAGAAACATCCAATAAGATAGAGGACGTCGTCATAGGCCCCCCTACTTTGCCGTTTACCCCAGGACCTTGCCGGCCACTCAAGATCCAGCAGGACATTGTGACCGAACTGTGCACGGTCCAGGGACACTCCAGGGGTCTTGAGTGCTAGATGGGCCTGAAGGTTGGAGTGGCCCCCGACTTGAGTGAGGCACGTGCGCAGCCCCTCCAGTCTCAAAATTTTCCCCGGCGCAGCAGCCAAGGCCAGAGCCGCCCACTCGTAACAAGAAAAAAAGAAGGTATCGGTAGCGCCTCACCCGTCACGAAACTTTCCCAGGCAACCAACCGCCGCCATACAAAGTAATACGGCAGGTCACGCCCAACACCGCGACTCCTGCTCAATTAATCCTCGACGACAAGAACTCGAACCATATTCCGAGTGTCGCAAGGAGACAAGGCATGCATGATACCTTTGTGCAGAAACTCGCGTAGCATATCTACCAGTCCACAAGAGGAGTAGCCAGACGACCGGTATCGATTTGATCTCGGGCCCCAAGCGCCGACAGAGCAGAGACCCGAGAGCGTTGAGCACCACACGCGACTATCTCCATGCGACCCTTCACCCCCATTTCCAGACATCGGTCTGGTCCGCCACCGAGAACGGCAACGCCCATCAAGAGCATTCTGCGGCAAACGTCTACAGTTCTGGGCCGAAGGAAAGCTGACGAACTCGATTTTGATGCGGCCGACCCCCCTTCCAGCCCGACCAAGAGGCGGAAAGTCCTTATCGACGAAATGAACAACCGCGTTTTCGAGTTTGGCAGCCGGTCGATGGACGAGGTGAACTCGGAAGTCCGGAAAGCGTTGGAGGAACATCTGATGGGAGAGGATGAAGAATACGACATGCTCAAGGAGATATTTGCCAACGACAAGCAGCGATACCTGCCGCCTGTCGCCGGGGAGGACGAGGACACCCTCAAGCCGCAGGAGCTGAAAGGCTACGTGTTGGCGCTTACCAGCTGCGTCCCGCTGCTGAAGAACAAGGCCTGCAATGGTCTCGTGAGGACGGTGCTACAGGTCTCGTGGCTGGGCCGAGACGAGGACTTCTTCAAGGTATACATCCAATTTCTGGCCGCCTTGGTCAGCGCTCAGGGATCCTACCTGACGCATGTGCTGTCCATGATCGTCGAGAAGTTCTCCCAGTCTAGGCAATCTGAATGGAGCGTCGCCGACTTTCCTCCCGTCAGCCGTGCAACGATGCGTGAGCGGCTGCACACTGGCCTGCAGTACATCCTCCAAATGTTCCCCGCCGCCACGCCTGTTCTCCGCAACCTCCTTGACACCAAGTTTCCCTTCGACGATGATCCGAAGAGAATGTTCGTCGCATACGTCAACAACCTCCTGAGGCTGAAGGAGTACGCTGGGGATCTGGATCTTGAGATCGTCGACGTGTTGCTGTCACGGCTGGTCAAGATCGACGTGCAGATGCAGACGGATCTGGACGACCTCGACGACGACCTCACCGCATCGGTTGCGTACGCGCTTGGAAGATCCTTGGATGCCGGCTCATGGGAGGGTGACGAAGATGCTTCGGACGAGGACAGCGACGACGAGTCCGTCGACAGCGATGATTCGGATTTTGACGATAAGGAAGAGAAAATCCGCGTGGTCAAGGGCAACGTTGAGAAGCTGGACGCCATCCTCGACACATTATTCGACCACTACACGCCTCTTTTCGAAAACCCCGACTCGGATCAAGCATGGGAGCGATACGCTTTGCTTGTGCAGTCTTTTGGAAAGATTGTGCTGCCGACATACAAGTCCCGCCATACCCAATTTCTGCTCTTCCACTTTGGCCAGATGTCAGCTCGTCTGCGAGACACCTTTGTCGGCAGTCTGATGCACATCTTTGGCTCGCAGAACCGACCGAGTTTCGTGCGGCAAGCAGCGGCAACATATCTGGCTGGTTTCATGGCACGAGGCGCCCACGTTCCGTCCGATCTGGTGCGCACAGTTTTTGCCCTTCTGCTCAAACAGATGCAGATTTACCGCCTCAAGCACGACCCGGACGCCCGAGGACCGGATTTGAGAAGGCACCAAATCTACTACGCACAGGTACAGGCCGCTCTTTACATGTTCTGTTTCCGCTGGCGCGACTTGATCGTAACCACGCCCGAGTTTGTCGACCGAGACGACCCCGCATCCTATCTGGGCCATGAACTGGAGTGGATGCAAGGGATGAGGGAAGAGCTTTCGGCGAGCGTTTACTGCAAGATGAACCCTCTCAAGATTTGCGCACCGGCGATCGTCGAGGAATTCGCGACACTGGCACACAAGCTCGGCTTAATGTATATCTTCCCTCGTGTCGAAGAAAACAAGCGCATCAGACTGTCACAATTCGTGTCGGACACGTACGGCACGGGCGGCGCTCTTAGAGATACGGGCTCCGGAGCACAGGACGAGGAAGCGTACCAGCTCGACCCCTACTTTCCCTTCGACCCCTACCAGCTGCCCGTGAGCAAGCGGTGGGTTCAGGACGACTACGTACATTACCAGGCTGTTCCGGGCCTCAACATGACGGCCGATGACGACAGCGACGAGGACGACAACTTCCCGGAGACGGATGTTGAGGAGGACACGGCTACCGCCAGCGAAGACGAGGATGACGACTGAAGTGCGGCGTAAAGGGAAGGGTCAACATGCATTCACACGGCGTTGGGCGGCACCAAAAAAAGCGAATCTGGGCCAATTTGGCATCGACAATATGATCCCGGCAAGGCGTTGGGCGTGACAAAGGTTCTGAGCTACGTTGGAAGTGACGAAACATGAAGTAGAACGATGATGTCGAAGAAGCACCTTTCCCAGTCCAGCTTCCCTTCGAGGCTGCGGGGGGGGAGCCAAGAGTAGATGTGGCCGCCGCGAGGACAGCCAAATATCGTATTGCAAAATGAAAAGAGTCATTCCCGCAGTTATGCCCCTCGCCCCTCGTGCGCATCACTCAGCCGCCTCTCGGGTTCGTTTTTGGCGATGCCGCAACTGTGACAAGACTCCCAAAAGTTCCTGAATGGAGATGGAAATAATGTCATTGATCTCATACGTCGGGAATACAGCTGAGGTGACACTGACTCGTTGACTCTGGACGAGCCAAGCACGTGAGATGATCGGGCCATGGAGTCTGGCAAATCTGCACTTCCCTTGATTTGGATAAGCGCCGCTGTCTCCCTCCTCTTTCCCTCTGTTCCGTGGCAATCGGACCCCGAAAACCACCCCCAGAAGACCCTGAGAGCTCTACCTGGCTGGCCATCATTCCCCGAACTGCTTAGCCCGCTCGTGAGGAGAATGAGGGTCCCTGGGCAGAAAGGGAAAAAAAAAAACCACCCGATGGGAATTTGGAATTCGCCCGCCTTTAAGGCCAGCAGAACCGGCAGAAACCCCCTCATTTTGATCTTTTCCGTCTCACGAGGACTTTTTTTAAATGAAAACGGTGAAATTATCAGCAATTCATCCGATCCGTGCAAGCTACCACCCGTTCACCGCTCGCCTCGTTTTCTCATCTCATTCTCGTCAGCCTGTCGACTGGACGCCTACCTTTTTTTTTTTTTTCCGAAATCGGCGGCGGTCTATCGCTGCGGTGAGCGGCCATGGCTGACAACCAGATGCGGCTGCAGCGGACGGAGGCTTCGGCGATGGCGGGGGAGTGGCAACATGAGCAGCAACAACATCAACGACCTGACAGGGAAAGCGGCGGCGAGAACCGGCCGTCCTTCACGGAGTACTGGAGGGAGGAGAAGGAGAACGAGAGAGCGGGGACGGTGCGGTTCGTGAAGGACGGGCCGGCGCCGCCTCACCAGCACCCATCGTCGTCGTCGCCGTCGTCGGCCGCGGGCCCCAACCCTGCTCCGTTGCAGCCGTCGGGGCAGGAGCGAGAGCGGCAGGGTTCGTGTGAGTTCAAGGTTTCATTCTTCTTTTCGCTTTCTCAGATTGCCGCTTGTGTTTTTGCCGCTCTCCCGCCCCCGTCGGGCCGCCAAGTTTACACATCTTGGACCCGCGCGGTCCCAATCGCTCTCGCCTGCAACGGTGTGGTCCCCGATCGGCAAGTGTCTGCAGGCCAGGGTCCTCTCTGGGTCTTGGAGGAGACCTCTTTGATTCCATTCCAGAGCGAAATCGCATCGGCAGTGGTGTTTTGTGGTTCCCTGACCGGAGTAATGTCTCATCAAATAACACGGGAGGGCGTCTGATTTGTCAATGGTGCGGCTGGCCTCCCGATGATTCCTCATCATCCACCCAGCGCATCGCACTCTCGTGGCGCGTGCCTCCCGCCGCTAAGTCGCAGTTGGTGTGGTGCCGATTGGTCCCTTTGGTCCCCCGACCGGGGACCGCCTTACCACCACCACGTTTCGTTGGAACCCGCACGAGCGATGGGACGAAGGGTGCTGCGTCCCTGCGTCGTCCCCGAATGATTCCAACGTCTTTTCTTGGTGTACGGGCGTCCCGATGCGGTACACACCGCTGGTCACTGAGCTAATCGAGGCTTGGCTTTTTTGGAATCAAACTACCTCTATTCGGAGCTCAGACCTTGATTCCACGTCCACCCTATACCCACCCATGTATTACCTGTACAGCCATGATACCCATTTCCGTCATGTTCACTTTCAAGATCCCCCTCCCCCTTGGTCTTTCCTCTATATATCTCCCACCCCCACCCTCCGTCCTCTGTCACATGGGCCGTCGACCCGGTCTCGACTAACACCTTCCCTCCAGCAGAGTCCACGTCCGCCCTCACACCCGCGGAAACAGCGAAGGATAAGGCCAAGCTCCGACGCCAGCAGGTCCGCAAGGCGCAGATCCAGCACCGCACGCGCAAGGCGAACTACATCAAGCAGCTCGAGCTCGACGCCTGCCGCTTCAGAGACATGATCGCCGCAGCCGAAAAGGAGGTCCTCGCGTTCCGCCGCGAGAACGAGGGCATGCGGGGTGCCCTGACGGCCAGGGGGCTGCGGGTGCCCGGGGAGTTGAAGGGCGAGGGGGTCGTGGTTCACGAGGTGCGGGTCTGCGGGTCCCAGGAGCCCGTGGACGCGGTTGCGCAGAGGCAAGAGACGGCGCAGCCGGTAACGGTGCACCACCAGCCTCCGCAAAAGGCCATCGTGCAACCCGGCCTACAGCAACAGGTTCCCGCCGCGCCCCCCGCACCGGAAGCTGCATATCAACCCCAGCCCGAGGACGACGACTACGATTACGACCCGTACCCGCCCGCCGAGCTCTTCGCGGACGTCGACATGGGCGAGGTCACCGTCACGATGCGCAAGGACGACACCCTCGGCACGCCGTGCTTCCAAATCACCTCTTCGTTGCCGGCCGTCGTCTACTCGCGGCCGACGCCGGCGGCGCTGGACCAGCTCACCCCGGAACAGGAGATCACCGCCATAAACCTCATCCTAGCGTAAGCATTCCCTCGCGTGCCATCTAACCACCCCCTCCAGAACCGCAAGAATGCAAGTCTGACTCTGGCGACACAGCATGGAACACATCTGCTGGAACCACTTCCACCCCCGCCAGTTCCCCTCCCACGCGGACCCCTGCAGCGCCGCGTCGGGCCACACCATGATGGCCTCGACGATGTGCATGTCCAGCGCGCCCGCGCGCGTCTACCGCACCATCCGCCGCGGCGAGGCCGACACCACGGCGCACACCTGGCGCGCCGACACGGGGGCCGGGTCCTCGCTGTCTCTCAAGTCGCTCCTGTCGCTCGCCAAGACGTTGAACCCCGGCGACATCGAGCTGACGCCCGTGCAGGCGTGGTTCGAGCTCGCGGCGCGGTACGGCGCGGCGGCCCTGATGCAGGGCAACGTGATCGAGGCGCTCAAGCGGGAGTTCTGCGGCGTCGTGGACTGCATCCACTTTGGCGCCATCATCGAGCGGGACGCCTTCGAGAGCGTCGTGGCGAGGGTCATGGAGCAGGTCGGCGTCAGGGAGCTGGAGTGGGAGATGGACGTGGACGACGGGTATGCGGACGCGCCAGTGGGGACGGGTATGGCGTTCGGGGCTCAGAGGGTCGCTGCTTGAGGTGTCCGACCTGGCCGGGGTAGATGCGAGAAGACGGATTGGGGCGAAAGATTGGACATGGTTGGTGATGACGCCTTCCACGGGGGATGGGGAGACGGGCGTTGCGTCTGGGCGAGGCCAAAAAACGCAGTATGAATCACGACGGTTACGGCCAACAGGAAACGGAGAGCCATCACGCATATCTAGACTGAATGCACGGGGGGGGAGCGGAACGTTCCCCGGTTCAGAAGAAACAAACACCTCGTCGTCCGGGCAAAACCGCATGCGCCTGTGAGGGTCGGACGCAGGCGTTGGGCTCCGTCACTTTCCGTAAAACCATGCTGGGGCATTCCGTCAGGTGTAGACTCGGTGGGCCTCACCCAACCCAGGCAGGAGTTCGTGATACCCTGCGACAAACCGCGCCTCTGAAGCTTCTCTTCCTGCCCTCATCAAAGATGCTCTGGTGAGTGTGGATGTGAGGTTGAATGCGAGCCGTAAGCCGCAGCCATCATGACTGGCCCATGTTCGCTACGGACCCGGCGGTGGGGGGGTATGCAATGCATGTGGAATCTTTGCCCCAGGGTCGTCTGTCCGCACACGTACGTGATATTGTGGGGGCGCATGCATGCGCCTGTCCACATTCGCATGTCGATCTTTTGGAATCATTGCTTCCCTGTTCACTGACCGCGTCTGTAAACTGCTGCTGCGTCAACATCGGGGGTTGCGCCTCCCTCGCCCCGGCATGTGTGCGTCTCCGCACTTTTTCTCCCGAGTTCACGACCACCGCTCTGGAGATCGTCTCTGGGCGGAGGCCGTAGGTAGGGAGAACACGATATGGTATCTCTTTAGCGTTATTTGCACGGTGCAGATTAGACGGGAGAGTCACCGACCCGTCCCACCAGAGCAAGGCTTACAACCAAAGAGAGACACACGAAGAAGGGAGCAGGAGATCATCGGATGAAGTAGAGACATTATTATGACTTATATAAAAAATCGAAGAAATGCCAAGTGCGGCCTTGTCGTGATAGAAAATTTCCCTACACCCTTGATCTATATCATCATGAGTATATGTATTCCCTCATACGGAATTCCCGAATCATATTTTCCAAAGCGACTTTGTAGTGTACTCCTCACAGGTGTGGATATGTCCCCCAAGTCTACTACCAAAAAGTTTTAAAGAAAGAAAAGGTAAGATATCGCTTGTGAAATCATAAGAAAAAAAAGGTATATGAACCCCAAGAACCCAAGTCTATAGAAATGAAGTCATGCCTTGATATGCGGAGAAGAGTTTAGACACCGGGGGTCTTGAAACCCGCAACCTTGGGCCAGTCGCCCAGTCTGGCGGGGTCGCCGCCGATGCGGACGTAGACGCCGACGGCGGGGATCCCGCCGTCGAGGACGAAGAACTGGTACCAACCCGGAGGGGCGATACCCGCGCGGGGCGGCGCGGTGACGGTGCAAGATACGGCACCGCAGCTCACGGCGGGGAAGATGGTGCGGGCGCCCATCGAGTTACCGTGCGTCGAGGACACGGCACCAAGAAGGGATACTTTGATTGCACCGTGCTGGGGAGCGTGACCGAGGCCGAAGGTGATGGTCTGGCCGTATGACCAGTCAGTGTTGGTGAGAGTGAAGGTAGGTCGCGTCTTGCCGCCGGTGATGTAAGGAGGCTTGAAGACCTCGACGCGGTACTCCTGGGGATGGACTCCATCTTCGGGATCGGATCCACTGACAAGAACAGTGCCGTCAAGAAGTGTGATGGACTCTGAGTGGTAGAGACGAGCGATGGTGGTGTTGGCCATGACGGTGATGCGGTGGCCAATCTCCTTGGTAGGGTCGTACAGGAGAGCACTGTAGTTGGGGTCGTCGGCAAGACCGAAACCGGCAACACCGTGCTGGGCACCGTTGTTGATTAGATAGGTGCCATCGGGGAGAGGGGCGATACAGGACATGACACGACGCGAAGGCATACGCTCGAGCACCCACTTGGGGTTGGCACCCTCGGGCTGGATGGAAACACAGTTGTCCAAGGCATAGGCAGGCCCCTCGGTCGAACCACCGCAGATGAGAACACCAAGAGGATCGCTGTAAGGGGCATGCTGGGGCAGGAGGACGCCGGTGCCCTCAAGAGGGTATGTTCGACCAGCCAAGGGGTTGTTCACAGCACCGGGAATGTTGGGAAGAATCGCCTTGGTGTTGAAGGTGACCTTGTCCAGGATCCTGGCCTCGTTCCAGTAAGCGACGAAGATGTCTTCGCTGGGGAGGACGGCAACGAAGGGATACAAGTTGTTGGGGTCGGTGCGTGCGAGCCAGTCCATGGTGAGAGGCTTGGTGCCGGTGAAAGGCATGACCTCGATGGTAGGGACGGCACGGCCGTTGGATCCCTCCTCGCCTCCAATGATGAAGATTGAGCCGTTGGCCATGATCATGGCAGAGGGGTACCAGCGGCCATCCTGCATGCGGAGGTGCTCGACATCCTCCTGCCAATCGTTGGTGCCCGGGGTGCCAGGCTTGCCATCGGGCCAATACAGACGGACACCGTAGGTGGAATCACCAGACCAGCCACCAAGAGTGAGCTGGCGACCTGCCTTGTCGGGAAGTGTGATACCAGCAGAGCAGAAGATGTCAGTCTTGACGTGCATCTCCCTCCAGGCCTTGCTGATATCCGGGACGAGGGTAAGGTCGAGCTCGTAAGCGCCAGTGGAGTTGGGCGGCCCGGTACCGAACTTCTCGAGGAAGGACACCTTGCCAGTGATACTCTCCATGGTCATCAGAGGAATGCAAACACCGCCGATAAGGAGCTCGTAGGAACCGGCTGTGAGCTTGTCGGTACCAAACTCCCACGAGTAGAGTGGTTTGGTGCCGGTCCAGAAGTATGTGGAGAGGCGGGCGCCACCACCACAGATGGAGCTGCGGTTACCCGGGCAGACGATGTTGCACTCTGACTCGTCGACGAAGTCGAGCTTCTGGGGAGTAACGATGTTGGACGGGTCACCACAGAAGCACTCCTCGCCATACTCGAGACCAGCCGCCGCGTAACCGAACTCGGCGCACCTGTCCAGGCACATGTTGGCGGTCATTTTGCCTGCGAAGATGGTCTGCCAGTAGAAAGTCCGCTTTCCGTTGACATTGTCAGGGAGGCAGCCTTGGTAAGACCAGCTGCCATTGAGACCACTCTTTTGCGGCGCGGGAGGGGCAAAGGCCTCGGGGGTGCCCTTGGACATGATAGTCATCCTGTTGGGGCCACCACACATCTGGTCAGGTTTGCCTCCACAATCAGTGTTGCAGGTGTTGGGGTCGGAAGCAATAGCACCACCGTTGTAGATAGCATTGCCGCAGAAACACTGGGTGTGGTACTCAGCACCCGCAACAGTGTAGCCCGCGGCGGAACAGGCCTGGGCGCAGGAAGCCAGCGTCATGGCAGGATCGTCCTGAAGTTGGTTGACTAGGATGCGGCCAGCAAGGTTGTCAACCCAGCAGCCCTGGTTCGACCAGCCAGTCGGCAAGCCTGTGGCAGCGGGAGCTGCAGAGGTAGACGTAGCGACGCCAGTCACAGAACCAGTGGCGGAGGACGTGGATGAGGAAGACTGAATGGCATCACCAATGGTGTAGACAGAAAGGCGGTTGCCCTCTCCGCAGTACTGAAACTGATTGCCCATGCACTTCATAGAGCACTGGCTGGAGGGGGCAGGAACAGATCCAGCGGCGAACTTGTTGCCGCACCAGCATTCGCGTGAGAACTCGACGCCGAAGAAGGTGTTGCCGGCGCAGAAAGTGGCACACTTTTCCAGCGTCATGTCGTCGGACGCAAACGTCTTCGCATTGAGTGCACGGGCGTTGGTGCCTTCGGTCTGGCATCCATACCACTTCCATGCACCGACGGTTGCCGGCTGGCTCAGGACAGTAGGGGTAGGGGCTGCGGACGAGGAAGTTGCGGCTGAGGAGCCCGCGACGGAGCTGGCAACAGAGCTGCCGGAAACAATGGCACTGCTAGAAGACACGACAGCGCTGCTGGAAGAGATGCCGACGCCGCTGGGTGTCGGAGAGGCTGTGGGTGCCGGGGTCGATGTGGAAGTTGGGAGAGGCTGGTACTGGTGCTGGAAGTCGTAGACGTTCAAACGGTTGGGACCGCCGCAGTACTCGGATGAATTACCGTTGCAAAGCATGTTGCAGCCGTCAACAGCGGGAACACCACCGTTGGCAACGGTGTTTCCGCAGTCTGGTACATGTTAGAGACTCGTGGCAAGACATTTGATGCGCGGTATCGACTTACAGCACTCCCCAGAGTATTCGAGGCCGGCAAGAATGAAATTGGCATTGGCACAAGCAGCGGTGCACTTGGCGACGGTCATCCCAGCGCCGGGAATGGTGCCGACACCATAAGTGAGCGCGCGACCCGTCGTCCCCTCTCTGTCATGTTGTCAGCTTCCAAGTCCCAAAACATTGTATGCCCATGAAGGGTTCTGCACTTACGCATAACATCCGATAGAACTCCAGTCACCGACACCAGGGTTGACCGAGGGGCCGATGATCAAGGAAGTCTGGTACAGCGACAACCGATTGGGGCCACCGCAGGGCTGAGTGGCATTTCCGCTGCATGGAGTAGAGCAGTCGGCCTCGTTGGCCAAGACACCGCCTTTGGCCAAAGCATTACCGCAGTAGCATTCGTTGTAATATTCGGTGCCGGCGTAGGAAAAGCCCTTGTTGTAGCAGAAGGTCGTGCAGGCCTCGTTGGTCATCAGGCCGCTCGCCGTGGCTGATCCGGCGATTGTGCGGCCGACATCACTGTTCTTCCGTAAGCAATTGTCTCTTCTCCGACCCGATCATCTCCGTCAAGGGGTTCGTACACGTAGCAGCCCTTGTAAACATATCCGTTGGTAAGATTCGCGGGAGGTGCCGCGCGTTTGTAGATGCTGGGGGGTAAGCCGCGGCGTTGACAAGCGACAAGGAAGAAAGAAAAGCAAAAGACAACTGTGTGGCCCTCATGGTGACAAATTGTGTGCCAAGAGGCAGGAACCGACACTAGATGAAGGTATCAAGGAGTGTAGAGAAGTGGTAAGGGTGAGGAGGAGAGGAAGGTCATAACGGGTCCGGGAACGAGGAAGGCAGGTATATATGATTTCGATTCAAAGCGCAGCGCAGGCAATCTCGAAGCCACGGCCGACAAGTCAATACTGAGGGGCCCTAGAGGGACGGGTACGCGATAGACCCGACTGGGCTCCGGCCAACTCCTCCCACTTGGGAGAGGTGATCTCCCCCCTCGTGGGCCAGGGGTTTAGTGAGAAGTCGCAACGGAAGAACGGCCAAGAACGGAACTAGAGGGGTGCCACGCTCGCATGAAGCTCTAGCTTCCATTGGAAAGGAACCAGCAAGGCTAGCCGGGAGTGCTAGATGGGCTGTGTAAGCCGCATTCGCAGCATGTAGCATGGGAACCTGGCTGCGTGGGGCCGGGAGCTGACCACTTGTTGGCATGATTGTCGGGACAAGGTGAGAAGACTCGAAGAGGGGTGGATGGGAAAGGCATCCGGACGCTAGGCGGTAAGTCGGCGTGCGTGGGCTGAGAGCGGTTCGCGAGAGGCGAGGAAACAATGAAAGATTCTCGGCGCTAGCATGAATAGCGTTCAGTCCCTTTATGCCCGAGCCCTACCCCAGGGCATCGTCACTCACCACGGGTCGCCCTCCTCGTCCCGTGTGTCGCCATCGCTGTGGCCGTATTCGTGGCAGACGGTATTATTGTCTGGACCAATCTCGTCCGAGCGCCTTGGACCGGGAAACCAGTAAGAAGCCAGGACGGGAAAGAAGAGGGCGAAGAGAAGGGCCCAACTGGGAGGGCCTGTGGCTTGGAGCTAAGAGGGCCATTGTAGGATGGAGAGACGAACAGCGAGAGAGAGAGAGAGAGA
>JAIMZG010000160.1:0-40947 GCA_020466075.1 Colletotrichum coccodes | reverse complement strand
AGTTTTTTTTAGTTTTTTTTCTTGACTCGCTCCATGCCCCCTCGCGGGGTTCCGGAGCAGGGCTCGCCCGTGAGAGTGTGAGCGGCCGGCACCGACTAACACAGCCCAGGCAAGATCGTGCGCTTCGGCCCCAACTCGCTCTCTTTCAACTCGTCCACGTCCCTCAAGGAGATCTACGGCTTCCGCTCCAACGTCCGCAAGGCCGAGTTCTACAACGCCTTTGTCCACCCGGCGCCTAACACACACAACGCGCGCGACAAGGATGTCCACGCGCGTAAGCGCCGCGTCCTCGCCCACGGCTTCTCGGACAGCGCCATGAAGGAGATGGAGCGCTACATCATCGCCAACGTGCGGTCCTTCACGACGGAGATTGGCCGCGGCGCCGGGGCCGAGACGAAGGGGTGGTCGACGCCCAAAAACATGGCCGACTGGTGCAATTACCTCGCCATGGATATTCTGGGTGATTTGTCGTTTGGTAAGGCGTTTCACATGCTCGAGGCGCCCGATAACCGGTTCGCGCTGGACTTGATCGCCGCGGCGACCAAGAGACATCTTCTTGTGAGTCCCGTAACGTCCATGCCCCCCTCGCCCCGGTGCGAGGTCGAGTGAGGGAGGTACTGACGACACCCAGTGCGGCACGATGCCCATCGTCGACAAGCTCAAGCTGGACAAGCTCCTGTTCCCCACCATCGCGGCCGGCCGCGCGCGGTACATGGCCTACAGCAAGGCGCAGCTGACGGAGCGGACGAAGCTGGGCGAGGACACGGACCGCCGCGACTTCTTCTACTACCTCCTCAAGGCGCGCGACCCGGAGACGGGGCTCGGGTTCTCGGTCCCTGAGCTGTGGGGCGAGTCGAACCTGCTGTGAGTATCTGTCCCTTCCAGCCCGGAGTCTTTTGGAAGCGAGGTTTGTTAGAATCGGCGCTGACCCGGACCAGCATCATCGCCGGATCCGACACCACGTCCACCGCCATGGCCGCCACCATCTTCTACCTCGTCCGCAACGCCGCGGCGCTCGAAAAGGCGACGGCCGAAGTCCGCGGCAAGTTCTCCGACGTCGAGGAGATCCGCCAGGGCGCGACTCTCAACACGTGCTCCTACCTCCGCGCCTGCATCGACGAGGCGATGCGCCTCTCCCCCTCCGTCGGCGGCCTGCTGCCGCGCGAGGTGCTGCAGGGAGGCATGACCATCGACGGCGCGTACGTCCCCGAGGGCACCGTCGTCGGCACGCCGCACTACACGATCCACCACAACGAGGCGTACTTCCCGTCGGCGTACGCGTACGTGCCGGAGCGGTGGATGGTGGGCGCGAGGAACCCCGTCAGCGGGAGGGAGACGACGGAGGCGGACGCGGCGAGGGCGCAGAGCGCGTTCTGCCCGTTCTCGATCGGCGCGCGGGGGTGCATCGGCAAGGGGCTAGCGTACGCCGAGATGTCGACGACGTTGGCGCGGACGCTGTTCCTGTACGACTTGAGAAAGGCCGTCGGGGTCCTTGATCCGGCGGAGGGGAGGCCGGAGTTGGAGGAGGGGAGGAGGCGGGTTGAGGAGATGCAGCTGTTTGACACGTTTACGAGCATGAAGGATGGGCCGATGGTCGAGTTCCGGGCGAGGGCGTGAGCGACGTCGTCGAAGTCCTGGAGGTTGTCGAGGTAGTCGGATGACATCTCATACCTTGGCTCGGGTACAGACTGTAATGGACGAGACTGGACCTGGACTCGTGAGGCGCACGAGAGTCGCGTATTCGGGGTGCATGAAAGCCGTCGTCATTGAGCGTCGACGGAGATGTGTTTGCACATGTCGGTCGGCATTTCAGATCAAAAGAGGACCAATGGATAAGCAGGCCAATGAGTAAAGAAACCTGTTCCAAGGTTGAGTGAGCGAGTCGAACTGGTGGACCCAAAGAAAGCTCGTAAACGGGATCCGTCGCTCGAGGCTCGAGTTTGTCCGTCCGGACTGGCGCACCATTCACGTCGTCGAATTGGTCCCCCTCGTTCTTCTCTTCCCCCACTTCACCATCATTTTAGTCTCGTTTCTTTTTGTGATCACCGGTTCAAGGTCTTCGGCTCTTGATCGGCAGCGGGCGTTTCCCTGTCAGGCACGGCGCGTCCCCGCTGTTGTCCGTTTTCTTCACACTCCCGAGGCAGGGCTTATTTCCATCTCTCTCTCTCTCTCTCTCCCTCAGGCTTGGGCGCGTCGTTCGTCATCCGTCACTTTTTATTGCGCGGGGATCGCGGAGCCGTCCATCGCTCCACTCCCATGCAACCCTGTCCAAGCGCACCCGCATCTTGTGATCGCGCAGAGGCGGCCGGTTTGGGGAGGCTTGGGCCGTCGAACGTGGAGGGGCATGGTTGAATTGTGGGGGAATAACACACCCCAAAGAGTTGGGGATTCCATCGGCAGATTCGACAAGCAATGCGGGGGCGGGACGAACAGTCGAACGTCTTCCTGGCAGGCTCACTGGTCGAGGCCGAAGCCGATCTCACCGTCCCGCCGCAACCTTGTTTGCTGTTCCTGGCGCACCATCACCTGATTCACCCACCTTGGACCTCTCTTGTTTACTACTTCAAGTCTTGGCCCCCCTTCCTAGTCCCTCGGCTGTGCTCGTCTTCTCGGGGGAAAGCAGCCCCCGAGATTCGTCTTCTCTTTGGTTCGTGTGGCCTGAGGGGAAGCACTACGAACCCGAGAGATGACCCGCTGCGGGCTACTGACATGGTTGACGACTAGTCATGGACGTTGGGCATCATTGACGACTAGTGGTTCAGGGGACCTGGCCCCGAGGCCTACCGCCGCCAATGTTCGTGATGTCAGAGGGCGGTTCCTGGCGTTGCCTGCAGGTCCCGCTCTCGGTCCGCGGGAGGTCGGGGGAGTGGCAGACTAGCAGTACTGCGCAGAATTCTGAATTGGAGCGTAGATGAACTGGTATAAGAGCCAGAGAAGAGCCACGCAATGGTGTCCTCGCCTTGAACGCCGCGACAAACCTCACGGGCTCCTCTTCTTCTCTCAGTCCCACTGCCTCCTCGACAAGATGAAGCTCCTCACCTCCCTCCTGGCCGTCGCCAGCACCGTCGCGCCTCTATGCGCCGCCGCCGCCCTGCCCCAGGCCAGACAGACCAGCTGGCCCAACGGGCCCTTCACGACCAACGGCCGCTGGCAGCAGGACGCCTCGGGCAACAACGTCAACTTCGCCGGCACGAACTGGCCCGGCCACGGCGAGGTCATGGTCCCCGAGGGCCTGCAGTACAACTCGGTCGAGGAGGTCGTCTCCAAGATCAAGAGCCTCGGCATGAACGCCATCCGCCTGACGTTCGCCATTGAGCTCGTCGACCAGATCTACGCCAACGACGGCAAGGACGTTGACCTCAAGACGGCGTTTGTCGAAGGCCTTGGCGAGACGAACGGAACCGCCGTTCTCGCGCAGGTCTTGGCCAACAACCCTTCCTTCACCGAGGCCACCACCCGTCTGGAGGTGAGTTCATGACGACCGTGTAGTCCGTCCGACGCCCGCTGACTCGTCCTCAGGTCTACGACGCCATCGCCGAGGAGTGCGCCAAGCAGCAGATCCATATCCTCCTCGACAACCACATGTCCAAGGGCAAGTGGTGCTGCTCCGGAAACGATGGCAACACCTGGTGGGGAGACCGCGAATTCGATGCCGCCAATTGGGTGCGCGGTCTGGCCTACATGGCCGAGCATGTAAGTGGTCTAGATGGGTTTCTGTGTGCCTCTCGACAGTGGCTGACAACACCAGGGTAAATCATGGACGGCCCTCGTCGCCATGTCCCTCCGTAACGAGCTCCGCGAGGCCAGCGACAACCCCGACCTCGTCGCCGCCTCCTACCACTGGCAGGACTGGTACAAGTACATCCAGCAGGGCACCGACGCCGTCAACGCCGCGAACCCGGACGTGCTCATCTACCTCTCGGGCCTCAACTACGACACGACCGTCGCGCCCGTCTTCCGCGGCACGGCGCTGACGCCCGGCAACGGCACCTTCTCGCGCGCCGATTTCGAGGGCTACGCCGACAAGCTCGTGCTCGAGATCCACAACTACGAGGGCAGCATCGGCAGCTGCTCGAGCCTGCGGTACAACCTGTACAACCGCGGGTTCCAGGCCATGAACGAGACGGACCCGGCGACGGTCAACGTGTTCCCCGTGGCGCTGACCGAGTTCGGGTTCAACATGAACGACAACACCTACCTCAACGTCTACTCGACGTGCCTGGCCGAGTATCTCCCCGAGGCCAAGGCAAGCTTCTTCATCTGGGTGTTGGTCGGAAGCTACTACGTCCGTCAGGGCACGCAGAACTTTGACGAGTCGTGGGGCCTGTTGAATGTTGACTGGTCCGACTGGAGGAACCCCAACTACGTCGAGGAGCAGCTGAAGCCCATGGTTGCCGGTGTTATCGGGTAGACAGTGAAGCAGAGTAGATGTAAATAGCTACAACAGTTTTATGCAATTGATAATGTTATCTTTTCCACTTCTCAGATATGCGTGTCGAGGCGATTGAGAACAGATTTATTAAGAAAAGGGACATGAAAAGTTGAAAACAAATACATTGCATCGACTGAAGAGAGTTGTGATGGTAAAAAATGAAGCTGCGATTGTTTGTTCAAATAATCTTGAGTAGGTATAAAATAAATCACTTGAGAGATACCTCTGCCGATTCATCTGTTGTCGACACAATATGAGAGATGAGAAGAAATAATGATTCAAGACGCCTCAATTCGCCAAGTAGATGTATGGAGGAAGGCGGCCTCGTTGAATGAAAAGTGCGATTCGAAGCGTTGGCTGTGCCTTGCATCAAGGATCAATGAGCACAGTGTAAACTATCAAAATCTATCAAGGGCACTGTGATCACTCCCATTGGCCCGCCGAAACGCGCTAGCACCCAGTGCCAGCAAGGCTGCGAAAGGCTGAAAACGATTTCTTCCTCGACGCCCAATCTGCGCGCCCTCGTGACATTCGTCAGCTTCTTCTTTATTGATTCCAGACTCCGTAATTCTGCGCAAGCTTCCGACAACTCCGAAATGACATAATAGTTGTCGATACGGAACTTTCACCACAGAAACCCGGCCCACAACTCTCAAAATGGTGGTCTGCAAGTTCTACGAGCAGGGGAACTGCAGGTATGGACGTACGTCTCGTCTAGCGCGATGCGCTTTCAACTTTCCCTTTTGGAGAAGATTGAGGGTTTGATAAAGCTGTTGGGCTAACATACGCGACCGCAGATAATTGCCGATTCGAGCATCCGAGGTCACAATCGAACAACCGCTTCGCAGCTTTTGGACAGAATTCGGGAGGAGGATTCAACCGCGGCGGCAACGATGGTTCGTACATCAACCGACCGTCTCACGAGCCCGGAACGACCTGAGATACTTACAAACACGTAGCGCTGCCGTATCAGCTATCGAAGGATGCCATTGAGAAGGACCTGACATCGGAGGCGCCGCAGTGGATCTTGTCCGCCTACGGCCCGGGTAGGGATGCTCCGGAACAGCTTTTTGGAGGTCCCATGCGCGAACAGAGCTTCGAGGAAATGAGGCTTCTACATGTCATGGCGACGGCATCCGGGAACCCCCAACAAGCGGTAGGACAGATGAACCGGGTCTTGTCGACATCCAGCTAACGACCCCCAGCTCAGCCAGGCGCAGGAGGTGTATCAGCAAGCCCAACAGCAGATGAAAACGGCGGTCGGTAATCTCGACGGAGCAATCCAGTTCATCATCTCGGCCGACCAGAAGCACCCCAACAGAATAGACATCTGCAAGCAAGGGACACAACCGGGCGGCACGACGGGAGAGTTCGCAGTCGGGAAGAGGGCTACTTCTTCCCTTGGCCAGCAAAACCCCTTCTCGTCAAATTCATCCTCTGCCACGACGACAAATCCGTTCTCCTCCAATAGCCAACAGACCCCGTCAGCTTTCGGTAGCGGTGCTAGCACCGCGGCATCGACAGGAAGCGCCTTTGGCCAGCCAGCTGCCCTTGGGCAACGCCCGAACCCCTTCGGCACACCCGCCTTTGGTCAGCCGTCGCAACCCTCATCAGCGTTCGGCCAACCATCACAACCGACGTCGGCCTTTGGTGCCCCTAGCCAAAGCTCAGCTCCGGCTTTTGGACAGGCTTCCCAACCAACGTCTGCCTTTGGACAAACCAGCGCACTAGGAGGTGGCACATCAGCTTTTGGCCAAGCATCATCACTGGGCCAGAAGCCGAGCCCCTTTGGAGCGCCTGCCTTTGGACAACCCGCACAACCCGGCGGGAGTGGTACCAGTGCCTTCGGTCAACCATCGCAGCCCGGTGGCGGCACCAGCGCGTTTGGCCAAGCGAGCGCGTTGGGACAGAAGCCGAACCCTTTCGGCGGCACGGCGAGCGGAGCCAGCCCCTTTGCAAGCACTGCCGGTAGCGGCAACACCGCCAGCCCCTTCGGCCAGGCGGCACAGAATGCCGCCAGCCCCAGCCCGTTCGGGCAGACAGCACAGAACACGGCACAGAATGCCAGCCCATTTGGTGCTCCCGCGCAACCGAGCGCGGGTCCATTCGCACAGCCGTCGCAACCTGCAGCCTCGAGTGCCTTTGGGCAGCAGTCTCAGACAGCTTCGGCCAGCCCCTTCGGCCAGCCCTCCCAGGCGCAACCGGCGGCAAACAACCCCTTTGGTGCGAAGCCAGATACCCAGCCAAGCGGGTTCGCGACCGCGTCAATGGGGGCCCAGCCCACGCAGCCTTCGCAATCTACAAGCGGCTTTGGCCAGCCGGCCCAGCTCGGCCAGAAACCCAACCCCTTTGGTCAGAACAACGCTTCGCCCTTTGGTCAGCCTGCGGGCGGTCTGGGCGGAGCAGGAGGAGGAGGAGCAGCACCGAACCCTTTCGGCACCCAGCCCGCTGCGCCAGCTGCCCAACAAGCGGCAGCGCCCGGAAGCGGCCCGTACCCGCCAGGGAGCTCCAAACAGCACCCGCCGGTGTCCAGCTACAGCGCCAAGGGCATCGACGGGCGGTTGTCGAATTGGAAGGGTAAGCCTGTCACTTACCAGAATAACCTTCCTGGGATCCGGGCGTTCAACGGCGCATGGACGAGGATATGGTTCCCTGACGGCCCGCCCAACTACTACAAGGACACTGAGTTGCCCGATGAAGCTTACGATGAGAAGTCGAAGCAGCAGTGGCAAGCGTTTACGCAGACGGGAAAGTTTGAGGGGTTGATGCCCGAGTTGCCGCCGAAGCGGGAGTTTTGCCTTTGGGACTTGTGAAGGGGAGTGACGTGAGGGCCACGGGCTTACCTCTGTACTTGCGTAAAGGAACTGGCATTGCACGGCGTTGATGTGAACAAGGATCAATCGGTGAAAAGGGGGGCTGATGCGGGATGGCGGCATGTTGCCCTTGTGATATAACGGTGCTACCTCCGTCCAAGATAGGCGCGAGCACGAATATTCGATATCTAGAAACCTCGACTTTTTGAGCCGGCGCGTTGGCCTGTTTTCCGCATCACAAAAATCGAAGAAGCGAAACGAACAACTATGGACATGAAAGCAGCGCATCACAGAAAGCGATTCCAGGTATTTAGATGGGGGTCATCAGTTGATTTGGGTGGTATCTAGACCTCCTAACTCGTCCCGCCGCTCCCGCGGGATAACAAGACCGCCTTTCGGCACGCCCATCGCCCGCGGCGCGACATTCCCAAGCCAAAGCCCATACCGTCGTCCCTCCTACAACAACAACAACTTCCGTCTTGGTCTCTAGTCCAATCGCTTATGCGGCAATGGTGACCTCAACCTCGACACCGGCCTCGATGTTGACGATGATCTGCTTGACAATCTCGGTGGGGGCGTTGAGGCTGCGGTAGTCAGTACGCTTTGTCCATGCAGAGCAGTCCTCGCGGGACAGAATGGGGGAAACTCACTCGATGAGGCGCTTGTGGATGCGCATCTCGAAGCAGTCCCAGGTCTTGGAGCCCTCACCGCAAGGGGTCTTGCGGGTGGTGATCTTGAGGGTCTTGGTGGGCAGGCGGACGGGGCCGGAGACGCGGAGGTCCTTGGACTTGGCGCGCTCGATGAGCTCGGCAGACACCTTCTCGAGGGACTGGACCTTGCGGGAGGAGAGGGTGATGCGGATCTTGTGAGTCTTGGGCGCCTCGCCGAAGTCCTTGTCCTTGTTGTAAGACATTTTGGCTGTTGTTGAACGGAGTTGTTCGGTTGGGTAGGGATGTAGTGGGATTGGGAGGGAGAGAAATGTCCTTCACGACTCGAACGGCTTGGTTGCGGCAAAGTGATGAAGGCTGATGATCTGACTATCGAAAGCTTGAGGTAAACGAAAAAGTTCGGGATGCGGGATCGCGAACTTTTTCGTGGGGATTGGAGGTAGGGCTTTAGCGAGAAAAAAGCGACTAGTCTCTATGGGGACTAGCGTATTGATCGCTTGTTCAGAGCCGGGGTACGTACCTCTACGGTGCCGCTGACATTCCCATGGCCAGGCACAGCGAACCACAACCCCATACCGACCGGCCCACTTCCGCATCAAGCTCCGCCGAGAGCTTACTGCGTTTGCGCCCAGCACCGACGTCAATGAATCATCCGGCGAAAGATGACATCTCACGAAGCTGCCTCCCATCTCACCTCAACTCACTCACCTCACCACAAGCTTCCCTCAAAACCAACCTCCGGATGCGCGATAGGCACTCGACGACAGGCTCTACTCCCGTAGCGCTCCCTCACCATTTCCGCACCCCGCGATAAATCCATCATCGCTCACGAACACCCCGCCCCGCCAACCCATCTCGAAATGGCGAGCCTACCGCCACTCGCCCCCTTCCCATCATCATCATGGCGGGGAAAGCTCACCCCGGAAGATTGGGAATCCCTCCTCGAAGCCTGGGCGACACTCTCCCACGCCTACCTCGCCCTCCCCGCGCCCAGCTCTCAAAAGCCGCTTCGAAAGAGGACTCCTCCATCCCGACCTTCCTCTCAACTTTCGTCACAGAAGTCGCCGACGCAGGTCCCTCACCCGTCCTCGGCTCATCCGCCACCTCCAAGGCTCTCGTGCGGTCGACATTCACACTCGCATCCCGCCTCCTCACCACCCCCTCATCCCCGCCACCCGTGCCTCTCACGACCCCGGCCTTCCTCGGCGCGTTCAGCAAGCTTTACCGCAAGAACGCACCCTCGACCCTGTCAAAGGCCTTTCAAAGCCACACCGCAGCCCTCGAACAGCCCCTAACGGGCCTCAAGAAGTCCCTGACCCAGTCCCTCGAAGCCGGCATCAAAGCAGACCTTAGATCCCTCGAGTCCCGTCTCGCGAATCTGAACCACCTCCTCCACGCGTCCCCCCACGCGTCGGCGTTCTTCCTCGCGGGCTCCGACTTCCTCGACGGCCTCGTCTCGGCCTCAAGATCACCAACCCACCCCTTCGGAAAGTCCTCGTCGCGACGACCTACGTGGGCCTCATCGGCCTGACGGAGGGCGAACAGCCCCGCTTCGGCATGTTGGCGGATGTGCTCTTCTCGCTAAAGTCCGCCGCCGAGACGCACAAGGCCGGGCCGCTCAACGTCAACGACTCGCTCGTCGCCGAGCTGGTCACCGTCACGCCGGTGTTGAAGCAGCTCCTGAAGAAGGCCGAGGAGAAGGGCGCGGCGTCGACGGCGCTGAAGTCGCGCATCTCGGCTCTGGAGGGGTTCCGGAAGCAGGGCGGAGGGATGATGAGGCCCAAGAGGCTCGTCAAGAGGAAGGCCGACAAGGGCAAGGGCAAGGAGGTCGCGGACGAGGGGCAGCTTCAGGCGGAGTTGCACATGCACCGGCAGAGTCAGATCTCTCTCATCCAGGATCTGTTTCCAGACCTGGGATCGGGCTTCATCTCCAAGCTATTTGATGAGTACGGCGACAACACGGAAATCGTCACGGCGCATTTGCTCGAGGAGTCGCTGGCGCCGCACCTCGCGACGGCGGACCGCACTGCGCAGCTGTACGTATTTCCTCTTGTTACGTTTATCGTGATACAGTGCTAATACTTGACAGATCACCCACATTGGAGAGAAGAAAGAGCCAGCTCGAACCCAGACCAACACCTCCCCAACTACCGACGCGCCATAACGTATTTGATGATGATGAACTCGATAGACTAGAACTAGACGTTTCCAAACTGCATTTCGGGAAAAAGGCTCCCGAAAGGACGGCCGACGATGTTCTCAAGGACCGATCCACCGCGCCCAACAAAGCGGCGATCTTATCCGCACTTGCCGCGTTCGACTCGGATGATGATGAGCGCGACGACACCTACGACGCAGACGACGTCGGCGGCACCGTCGACAACGCCAACGAGGAGGCGGACGGGCAAAAGGATGCCAACGAGGAGACGCTGTACAAGGCGTTCCAGGCGGATCCTAGCGTGTTTGACAGGCAGGCCACGACGAGGAGAGGCCAGCCGAGACACAAGTTGAGGGAGGAGACGGGCATGACGGACGAGGCGATCGAGGGCTGGGCGGTGATGCTCTCGAGGAACCCTGGCCAGAAGCGACGCCTCGAGGCCAAGTACAGCGGAGCCACGGCCTTCACCGGCACCCAAACCGAGATCCTGTCTACGGCATGGCGAGCCAGTCCCGCTGGCTCGGGTGCCGAGGAATCCGACCCCGACGGTGGAAATTCAGCGAGGGGCGGTAGAGGAGGTCGCAGTCGCGGCGGACGCGGACGCGGTAGAGGCGGGGGAAGGGGAGGCGGCAACGTGGCGGGCCCCACGGGGGAAAAGGAGACAGAGGCCGCACGGAGGAGAAAGGAAGCCAGCAAGGGCTCGAGGGCGAACCACAACCGCCGGGACCAGAGAGCCAAGAAGATGGCGAGAGGCGGGTTCCCCGGCTGATACCTGGTATCACGGCCTGAGAACACTATACCTAATGCAATCTTTGCCTCTTGGCATTCTGAGTTGAACTTCGCACGAGGGGCACCGCGGCCGCTCGTTTGCCCGAGGCGGCTCCTGTTGTCTGAGTGAATCCTTCCTCGTCGTAAAGGTCCTCGGCACTCAGCGTCAGGGCGTACGGGCTTTTCATGTCGACAATACCTGGTGTGCCGGGCTGCGGGGTGAAGGAGAAGGGATGGGCGGCCGACGGTGACATGATGCTGGTGAACGAAGAGCCAACCTCCTCGACGCCGGAGTGGCGAGAACAGAACGTGAGGTCCTTTGGTGTTGCGAGCTCCGACGTGCCTCCTAGCGATGTTAGGTCCCCATGGTCACTTTCGTTGCGACCGATCATTGAACGTAGCGATTCGCGAGAGTTGCGCCTGCTGTCGAGATAGGTGCGCAAATCGAAGCATTGCCGACAGCTGGGGTCGACGGGATAACAGTCAGACTCGTCTCGGTACTGCGGGAGCTGAGGCCGCGCCTGCTGGTCACACCTCTCTTGGATGTCATCAAAGAGATCACCAATCGGCGTGAAGAACGTCAATCGTGGACCAGGGCCGAAGTACTTGTTACGGCCCCACAGTTGACCGACCAGGGCGTTTGTGTCCGCGTCGACAATGGCTGCGCCGCTGTCACCCTCCACACCGATACCCCCGCGGATCCAGCTCTCCTCGTCATCGAAGGGGTACGGCTCTTCGACAAACCACTCGCGGGTTGCCTTGCCTGTCCCGTTCTCTTCGGCGCTGACGTGGGCTGGGATCTCGCAGATCTGGCCGCGCTGCTGGCCAGACGTGCGTCCGGTGGAGACTACGCTGGCCCCTGGGACGACTGCACTCGTTGTCTTGATTGGGACTTCTTTCAAGAGAGGCATGGTGTCGGAGGGGAATCGGCGTAGGATGTTCGCCTGGCGAGTCCTGGAGGCGATGAGGATCCAGTCGGTCACGACCAAAGGGGCTTCCTTGTCGCATTCCTCCCAGTAGGGGTCATGGGAGATGCGGGTTGTCTTGAGGTCAATGCCCGACGAGGCGGTAAGGCTTCCTAGTGTAAAGTTTACGTCAGGCATGGTGTCGTGCCGTTCGTCGATGCATCGTGACCGGTCGCTGGGAGAAGGGTGCTCCACGCTGACCGACGCAAGGTGATGATAGGCCTCCACGAAGGGGTGAAAGTTGGCAAGCCAGTAACTGCCGCCGCCGACGAGCAGGCAGGGGCCCAAAGTAGAAGTGCTCTCCTTGAAGGAATCGTTGGCATCGATGCCGATGCTGTCGCCCATACACGGGTTCTTGAAGTAGTACGGGTTCCTGGCCATGCAGACGTCGTCCGGCATCTCGTTGCTCAGTCCCCTCGCCCAAACCATGCGGTCGACGGTGCCGGTGACAAATGCAAAGGTGATGGTGGCGCGATGGTTTTCGGGGAGCAGGTCTCTGACGTGCGCCGCAATGATGATGCGGCGGGTCCGGGACGGCTCCTGCTTGGTCATGATGCAGACTCGTCGGGATCCTGGTGTCCTGCCACGGGTGACGCTGACGACGTGGTTTGGGCCGCACCACTTCGGGATGAATTCGACGAGAAACGGGAGGACGCCGTGCTCCCACACGAGGGGGAAGCTCGCATTCTCGACAAGCCGGACTAGGCGGGCCCTGGAGAAGTCGTTTGGGCTGTCCGCTGCCCGTGGTGTTTGTCCTAGTGGTGTCAGGCAAGCGGGTCACGTTCTGCGGTTAGGCGTTCTGGAACACTCACCATTCTGCCTTCTAAACTTCTTTTCGACGACGTTTCTCAGTTGCTCCCGACACTTCTTCTTGGACACCGCCACGGACAGTATCTGCTTGATGGCCCGGTCCTCGTTGGCGTTTTTCTGTGTTGGTGCCGCAGCAGATTTGGAGCACTGGGAGAAGGTTGTGGATGCCATGGCTTGGGCCATGGGCTTCAAGCCCGTCTTAGGCTCCCTTGACTTGCCCTTGACGTTGCTACCAGCCTCTGGATGGGCACATCTAATGTGACTCTCAAGGATCTGCTTGGTTTGGAACGAACTCTCGGTACAACCTGGCGCTGGGCAGACGAGTAGGTGCTCCAGCTTAACATGCCAAGCGAGACCGTCTTTGGTAGAGAAGCTCGGTTTGTCGCAGCCTGCCCAGTTGCAGGTATGGATGTGCACGGTCTTGCAGTGAGACTTCAAGTCTTTCTCCTGGTCAAAAGCCTCCTCACACTGAGGCCCGAGGCAGATGAAGCGGCTTTGAGCCCGAGTGGTGGATCGTTGGGTGGCAGCTTGCGTCACGGACGAGCTGGCAGAAGGAGACGTCTTCCTTGTTGACCACTCATACGGGAAGTCCGTCTGGGTCGGTGACACAGCAGATCCAGCAGAGGATGGCTGGGAGACAATGGAGGGCGAGGAGTAGGTGACGCTGGACACGGTGCTCAATGCTGGGGGAGGTGCCTGGGTGAGCGATGAGGCAGGCTGGAACAAGTCGAGCCCTGATTGGTCGTCGTCCTTGGGCAAAGATTTGGCAAAGTTGTGGTCTATCTGACCAATTCCATGACCTTGGGCCCAGGCATTCTCTCCGTAAATGGCGGGCCCGCGGTAGAAGTCCTCTAAGGAGTACTCGACAGGCGGCCAACAAGGCGGAAGTGAGGCAAAGCTGCCGGTGCCCGAGGGCACGGGGACCGTGGCGGAGAAGGGGCCATGATACGCCTGCTTCCTAAATTTGCCTGGACGCTCGCTCGCCAGATTTCGTGGTAGGGAATGGGACATTTTGGGATTTACCCAAGGGTTGAGTCTTCAGTCTGGCTTACATCAACAGTTGAGTCAGGAGAAGTAGGAAGAACTAATGCGCAGAAGTTGGACCCGAACAGTCAAAGATGAAAGGGAATGTCGGGATTTTGAGACGATAATTAAAGAGGTCAAAGGTCGAGAACGGCGGGGCGAGGACGGGGGGATGTCGAGTTCGAGGATGGCGGAGGGGAGCGGCCTCTAGGCGGTGGATGCGGGTGGGCGGCTGCGGCACAGCTCTTAGTCTGGTTGCCTGATTCGGACGTCAACCGTACGGCTAAGCAAGCTTCTGCACTGTGTGCCGAACCCTCGTGGGCAAATGATAAGCACAGTCGTCAATTCTATACGCACTGTTAAAGGTGGCTCCCCTCGACTTCCCGGCGATCCTTCGGCTGGCGAACCATTTTTTATTCATCACCCACAAAGAAGACGTCGTCATTCGGCAGGCAGCGTTCTCAGCTCAGCTGCCATCGCACTACTCTGACATGGAATGAATACAATAATCCAACTTTCTTGGTGTGTAGGGAACCGAGCCCGGATTAAGGTGGTTGAAGGAGCCCGGCGTGTTAATTTCAATGAAAACAATGTCGGCCGTCGGACACTTTCCTCCTCCTTCAGTCTGGGGGTGCGAGAGACCCTCTACTCAGAATTCGATCTGATTCATTCCTCGCGTCATTATATTCTCTCCGATGCTTACAGCGGATCTTGGTTGCGTCGTTACTAAATGTTTTGAATTGTAACTTATCAAAAACAAAAACATTTAAACCTCGTTACCAATCGTCGTCATCCATCCACTGCCCTGGAATATGCAGAGGCGGATTTTCGATGAGTTCCCAGAACTCACCCGCGTGCTCTTCAGCCTCGAGACCCCAGATAAACGTCCAGTCCTCTGGACGAGTGCCAAATGTGAAAGATACTAGCCTTGGACCCAAACATCCATTCTCATCGCTCCAACGGGTCCATGTAGTAGGGTACTGCCAAAGTCGTGGCAACCTTTCTCCTGAAAATGCGCTTTGTTCGAGCCTGCCGTACTCCTTCAAATCTATTCCGACAGATTGAACGTCCTCAAGCCATGCTCTTGTAACTCGAGACAGACGACGCAACTCTGCCCTTCTTCCGTAGGTCGATGAGAAGTCGTATTCAAAATATGAAAGCAACCCTGACATCAGAGGCGTAACGGGCTCACCAATGCACAACGTTGCCGTTGTATCGCTAAGCTCGTTCAAAGATATGCCGGTAAAAACCCACTGTGCAAGTTCCCGCCATGGTTCGAGTCGATCGGCTCCTTCGAGTGAACTGCTGAAATACTTGTAGGCGAACTCTTGGAGATTCTTTCGATGTGACTCAGAAAGATAGGCCCTGAATGAGGTGGGATCGACTCCGCATCCGCGACGAAGTTCGTTGAGTACGACCGTAGGATCAACTGGCTGTATCCAAGATAAAGTCTCAAAGCGACTTTCAATATCGAGCTGGTCAATATCCACCACCCCTTCTCCCACTATGATTTGCAGGAGACCAGGAATATTCCACATGAATTGCGTGAATGTCTCTATAAGGATGTATTCGCTTCCGGGCTGGAAAGCAGCCTCGATATTATCGTCAATTTCGCCGGTAGAGACCAGGAACCTGAACGTTTCCTTCGTAGTTTCTGGTTGCTTCCGGGAGGAGCTGCAGGCGTAATAGAACGGGCTACAACCAATATAATTTGTGTCTTGCAGAGTAAGACCCATTCCGACCAGACGTTTGACAGTGGCGAGCTCGCCATACTGCAATGCAATCTGTAAACTCCTATTAGCCCTCCGTAAATTTTAAGGAGAAGATTGGTTAAGAGAACTCGGATGAGACGTACAGACAACAATGTCGATCCCAGCTCGTTACGGTCCCACAACGACGCTCGATTCTCATCGAGAGCCTTCACAATGTCCGACAATCTACCTTCCCGGCATACTGAAATATTGGGCTGTTGTCGGGACGTGTAGCCCACGGCTTGAGGATGAATTTCCACCCTGCATACGCTCTGTATGCTTGTAGATCCCATATTTTCCCCGATATCCACCACGGAAGCTGAAGTCGTGCCTGGTGTACTGGGTAATTTTAGCCAGGGATACTTGGTTCACTGGTCGTTCATGAGCCAACCTTGAGTCTGCGGATCCTCAGGGTGAGGAGTCGTTTGATATATAAGATTACCAAAGAGTGACGTCCCCCGCCAGGGTATCATTCCGGGGTTTCGTTGGCAACGGTTCGATTGAGGTACAGCAAGTCGGTCCGCTGGTTCATCCAGTGTGCCCTCCGAGACTTTGTAGGACTCCTCCATGCCCAAATCTTGTAGGTTTGGCTGCGGCGAGGGAACCATTTGGATCGGTGGTCGGA
Organism: Colletotrichum coccodes; assembly: GCA_020466075.1. Lineage (NCBI taxonomy): Eukaryota > Fungi > Ascomycota > Sordariomycetes > Glomerellales > Glomerellaceae > Colletotrichum > Colletotrichum coccodes. The sequence continues at coordinate 24,934 of JAIMZG010000160.1, read as the reverse complement.
ATGACATTGCAGTACTGGGGCTCGTCAGACCACTATCGATAATACTTGTGGAGATTGATAACCTCATGCGTACAAGATGTAATTTGTCTGCAACGCAGAAAGAACCTGCAAAGCGAACTTGATCCTCTTCTGATAGCTGCGAATTTCATCTTTTTGCAAAGATACCTTAAACTTCATAATGTTTCTTCTCGACTTTCTCGCCGTGGTAATCTTACTTTCCATTTCCGCGGCCAGAACCTCCAGTTCAGCCACGGTTTTCTGGCAGTAATGGATGGTCGGATTCGCCGTACCGCCAACGTTGCAATCAGATTGCTGCTGGAGAAAACCTGCCTCTATTGCTTCGAGGACCGGCCGAAGGAGCTCTAGCTGTGTGATGACGTGGCTGATGTTGTCGGGGACATCTTGGACCTCGTCCCAGAGCTTTTTCAGCTTCCCGACACTGAGACCAAACTTGCCTGCGAGCTCGGTTACAGCGAGGGCGCTTGCGACGACGCCGAAGACCTCCGCCATAGTGTTTTATTTCCTCTATATTCGGCAACCGTAGATGCCGGTGTTGGTATCGAGTCTCGGCTTCGATCAGTATCGCTTGCATCTAGAGAAATCACGAGATCGTCGCACTCGGAGTATCAGGCGGTTGAAAAGTCACCAGCTCTCTGAACCAGACTGATATCCTGGGGCGGGGTCTGCTTCCCTAGGAAGAGAGGGCCGACTGCAGAAAACGCCTCAGCCACATGCAGCCTGCAGCCTCATGCAGATGGGGTCCATATGTCAGGATTCGATGCAGCCCGAAGCTGCCCAACGTGGCAGGCAGACTTTTGACCCTGTCGGCAAAACAACGAGGGTTACTAATGACGCGTTCACTGTCAAGTTGGCGTGGACTGCTGTACTCGGGTATAAAGGGGCCTTATCACTCAAGCCGTGCTAATACCGAGCTGAGTATTTGGTTGGACAGGGGCAGTGCGATTGACCTTACCGGCCAGCTTTGATCCTCCAGTTATGCCATCGTAAAACCTTTGGACTGTATGTAATGAAAATAATTCGCAGGCCGCTCGGGAGAATGACGAATCCAGGTTCGTGCCAATGATTACTAGCGCACCAAAATCGGAGTCGCTGGTTTGGGTAGGCTGGATGAATACTCAGTATACTGAGCTGATCATGTAATGTACAAGGCGGGCTTCTGGGGGCCTGCCTAGCACCCACCTTGAACTGATCCGGTAAAGGCTCTAAAAAGCTCGCCTCTCTCTCTCCACTGCATTCATTTTTCTCTTCCTCACTGCAAAAGTTGGGTCAGTAGTCATGCCTGCAAATGCAAACCTCTCCGTAGGAGCCAAAAGCGCGCAGGCAGCGCCGCACCAGCATGTGACTACCCTCCCTTCTCCTGCAATCTTGGCACCTTCGCATGGCTGGCCCAACTGACGACCAATGAAAACTGGTGGTAACACATGATAATCTGCTGCGTCGACTGTAAAGCGGTCACATTTGCTGCGCCGTGAGAACAGAGAATACAAATTCGCCTTTGTAGGCGAATATCTTGTGCAATTCTCCCAAAGGTCGATCATGCGGACGACAGGGTTCCTCCGAGAAGCTGGGCCAAGATGGAAATAATACTGTTCATTCAGCAACCCGTAGTCTTCTGCAAACACCCGATCTTTTCTCTGCGGGTCGGCCTAATCTCTGACCTACAGCGCGATAAGTGCCACTCAAGCGAGGCATCATGACATCGACCTCTCATTTTCTTTTTTGAATCGCGGAACGCAACATCTCATCATTTGTCCAGACGAGAAGCCCGAGAGAAGCGTCTTCCCTGAAAAGACAACAACAGCCGATACAGAGGGATCTTATTATAGCATGGGATAAGGCGGAGCGAGCCTGTTGAATGGCACGGGCGTGCTTGGGTGTATTGCTTGCGTGAATCTCTTGCGTAGCCCTTAGGTGGTACACCGTGAATTGCCTGGATGGAAAAAGTGTTCCGTAGGTCATTTTAACTCCCTAAGATGCAACGAGGTCTGGCGGAAGAGGTTGACATTATTTATCAAGTCCGCAACGGCATAGCTAAAAGGAACCTTGCGCCGTCCACAGAATGAATAAGCCTCAACCGCCCGCCTCCTCGGATAACCGGATGCCGCAAGATAGTCTCTCCGATCTCGGTGCTATAAGAGGATGACATAAGGCTACCAAGTGCTCAATCCTGATACCCGCGGGCAGTATCTACGGGTAGAAACAAGAATCTTCACATTTAGGGACCGAGCTACTTGCAAAAAGGAGAAGTGAGCCTACCCGCGGACAGAATATGACGCGGGTGGATGCGACGAGTGAGCTAGTCGGGCTGTGGAAGCGGGAAGAGCTCCAATTGGCCAAAGCTGATACCTCTGGCCACTCCATAAACTACCCGTCAAACCTTCCCGCGGGTAGCAGGGAGGGGATACCAGGGGGGCCAATTCCCAAGCCACTACAGAATTGGTGGTGGTGTGTATGCTACAGGGGATTACCAATAAGAAATGGGTATTTTTCCTGCATTCCCACAGTTGAGGTGTTCAAATAAGTTGAGTACTTTGCCGATGTCGTCTTATGTTCACATCGAAGCTGGAGAAAACGACTCGCAGTTTGACGTCTTGTTACGCGCCCGCTATTCTTCCGCCATTGCGTTGAACGTTTTCACTAGGAACGTTGGAGGAGAAAAACGAATTGTCAGAAGTATCTGGTTTTTTCCCCCACAATCGCCATGCGTCCGTGACCGCAGCTGTGCCGAACCCGAGGCTTGTAAACACAACCACGCTGCAACGGAAACCTGATTCTAGCACGAAGCACAAAATCTCTCCAGGGATCTCGTTATTCTCGGGTGGCGTCGCTGGCGCTGTCGAAGCCGCAGTCACAGTAAGCCTTGCTCAGTCAGTTCACAGATGCGTCATGGGTTCCTCGAATCGCTGACCACTTGGTACCCTCTAAAGTACCCTTTCGAGTTTGCAAAGACAAGAGCACAACTCCACTCGACCGGCAGCAAGAACCCGTTTTCAGTTCTTCTCCAGGTTGCCCAAAAAGATGGACCCAGAGCCATCTACACCGGATGCTCAACATTGATCATTGTACAGCGAATTCCTCTCCTCCAGTGAAGCGTCGTACTCATAGGTTATAGGGAACAACTTTCAAGGCTGGGGTCAGATTTCTCTCCTTTGATTCGATCAGAAACGCCCTGATGGACGACGAAGGACGTCTGACGCCCGCACGGGGCATCCTAGCCGGCATGATTGCCGGATGCGTGGAAAGCGTTGTGGCGGTGACTCCAACCGAGCGAGTGAAGACGGCACTGTAAGTTCTTCTCTACTCAACACCTAACGAGCTTTGCATGCGTGACGCTTTTCTCTCTCCGAGAGTAACTAACTAGTGCGTGAATACAGCATTGATGATGCCAAAGCCGGCGCAAGGAAATATGCAGGCGGGACACATGCATTGCTTACAATGGTCAAAGAGCACGGAATCGGCGAAGTGTACCGTGGTATCGTTTCCACCACACTGAAGCAGTCCGCAACATCTGCTGTGCGAATGGGATCTTACAATGTGTTGAGAGAGCTATCCAAGCAGTACGGGTTGCCCAACAGCTCCTTGACGACATTTGGCTCTGGAGCAGTTGCTGGCATCATTACAGTCTATGCTACTCAGCCGTTCGACACAATTAAGACGAGAGCACAATCTGCCCGTGGGGCTGGCACTCTGGAAGCATTGAGAATGGTGCTGTCAGAAAGAGGTGTGAGGGGCTTCTGGAGCGGGAGCACAATGAGACTGGGTCGTCTGATTCTGAGTGGAGGAATTGTGTTCACCGTGTATGAAAAGATCTCAGGCCTGTTAGCTCATTAGAATACCTATTCGGATTAAGTAGTTTCAAGTAGTGGAACGTAGAGTTATCGGCACAGCGTTGTTACCTCAAGATCATTGGTGAATTACGTGTGAAGAAGTGACCTGAAATCAGCTATTTTGTTTAGCAAAATGAGCAGAAGTATGATCTTACAGCCTGGCTCCAGCGTAACCTACAAGAATCAAGGCCTTCATGTGGTGGCTGAAAACCGCTATCTCGGAAACCAAATAAAATACCGGTCCCAAGCCAATGGCCTTGGCTGTTGTCCTGAAGTGCCTACGGTTGTTGGTTGGCAATTTCCTACAACGATCTAACCAAAATCAACTAGCTCAGTTAGTGCACTCGGCTTTCAACAGGTTGGGTAGCTGCTAGGAAGCCATACAGCTCCGGTCACGCAACCTGGTATCCAGGATTGCTTCCCGCGGGAACGGTTGTCAAGGTGGTGTTTGTGGAGTGCGTCTCATACCCCAAGACTCCTAAACCTTATTGGGCATTTTCGACGCGGGGTATTCCAGTGTCCCCGGATTGCCAAGAACGCCATACAATTCTTGTGACTTGCAAGTCAGGATTCTTGACTGAGACGATGGGTTGTACAAGTATAAAGTCAGGCTCGAGCCGAAGGCTGAGGATGATACCAAGGAGGAGACTCATCGCGCCATTTCCGACCTCAGCTAGAGCACCACCAGTCTCTGGCATTTGATTGCTCTTTGCAAAGATGGCCTCGAACAACAGCGACCGCGCGGTCGACGGCGTCACTAAGGATGCCGTTGAGTGCAGCCAGCTCGAACACTCCGTCCAACCCGATGATGAGTTCCAGTCCAAAGAGAATCTCGGCCGGCAGCATGAATACTCCCCAAGAGAGATCCAGGGTCGTTTCGATCTCCTACGGGACCTAAGCGAGGCGGAGATGGAAAAGCTCAACAAAGGGGTTGTTCGGAAGCTCGACTGGAGGCTGATGCCGACCATTACATGCATGTTCCTCATGAGGCAAGTTCAGGCTGATAAGTCTGTCAAGTGGAGAGTCCAATCACTAACATGGACGCGGCTCACCAGTTACCTCGATCGAATCAATGTCTCCAACGCAAGACTGGGCGGCATGCAAGAGGATCTGCACATGTCAGACACCATGTGGAATCTGGGGATTTCAACTTTCTATATCGGCTACCTCATTGGACAGCTGCCAGGCAACTTGTGGTTGGCCAAGGCGAACCCAAGATGGTTCCTCCCCTCCACAATGTTAGCCTGGGGAGCGGCAACGATCTGTACTCCGGCCTTGAAGAAGTGAGCAAGAACCGGCGACCCTGTTTTGCAGTGAAAATGAATGAGAAGTACTGACATCCTTTTAGCGGCGCTGGCTTTGCCGCCCTGCGATTCTTCACCGGCCTAGCCGAAGCCCCTTTCTTTCCCGGCATCACTCTAAGTGAGTGAACGCCCTCGCCGTTGTTTTCAATACCGAAGCACCAAATCATGCTAACATAAAACAGTGACCTCCTCTTGGTACAACAAGCATGAGAATCCAACTCGCATGGCCATTTGGCACGCCGGAAACACCATTTCCAACATCATCTCAGGCTTCCTCGCTGCCGGTGTCCTGACCACGATGGGAGGCGTTTCCGGACTGTACTCCTGGCAATGGTTCTTTTTGATTGAGGGCATTGCTACCTTCCTGGTTGCTTTCGCTGCTTTCGCCCTTCTTCCAGACTGGCCTCACAACACGCGATTCCTGACTCCAGCGGAGAAAGAAATGGCGCAGTATCGTATCTTGTGCTCCAACGGTGGAGTCGAAGAGGTCAAAGGCGGCACGTGGGACGGCCTCAGGGATGCTGTCAAGGACCCCTTCACCTGGATTTTCTGCCTCATGCACTTTGCACTCGTTACGGCCCAAGCATTTAAAGACTTTTTGCCTTCGGTAAGTCTCATACCATCCAGTTCTTCCTGTGGAACGAAGAAGATGCTGATATCGACCAGATTGTCAACACCTTCGACTTTGGCGAGCTCACCACGTACCTTATCCAAGCACCTCCATACGCCTTCGCCTATGCATTTGCATGTGCAGTTGCTTGGTCTTCAGGTCGCCGCCAAGAGTCCTTTTGGCACATCGTCGTGCCTATAATTGGTAGTGCCATCGGTTGTGCCGTGCTGATTTCAACGACGAATGTCGGGGCTCGATACTTTGGCCTCTTCCTGCTCATCTCCGGCACGTACAACGGCCTGAATCTACAACTCTCATGGGAGACAACCGTTGTTCCAGCACCTAGGAGTAAGAAAGCGGCACTGATCGCCATTGCCAACTGTATCAGTCAGGTCAGCCATTGGTTCAGCCCCTACTTTTGGCCCCGTGCCCACGAGCCTTACTACAGACTTGGGGGAGGCCTGGTACTGGTCGGCTGCCTCCTGGTTGTCACCTCGGCTTCGCTGGCAAAATGGCGCGCGATTCAACTGAATAAGAAGTTGGACGAGGCCGAGGGCTACTCGGAGCATTCAGGTGTCGAAAGGGGCTGGAGATATGCGCATTGATATATGCTAAAACAGGGGAAGCGCCTTCTCGATATGGCTATCGTAGGAATCCTGTGAGAAGACTGTGTTCGCCGTGGTATCAAGGCTTGTTAAGTACATCTACGATGTGCAATCATTGGGGGGGGTTGGTCTAGTTGTGGGCAGCGAATTGATTTTTCAACGACACCAAAGACTTGATAATTTCAAGCACGCCATTTTTTGATAGCACGAACTTCAAAGCTTGGTCATGAACTCGGACATATTTGGTTTCAAAAGTGACATTGCAGTTGAGATAGAAGAGCCTTAACAGATATTCTTCGGTGAACGGTCCATTGTTTGTTGATAGCTTTACGAGTTAGAAAGAGCTTTAGGTGCAAGGAGTCGCTTGGTGAGCCCTAGGGGTCTTGGTAACTTAGAAGGATCTTGAAGATCAGGGACAATGACTTTAACTAGCCGGAGGAAGCTTTTAGAGGAAATTGGAACTTCAAGGATAGGCTCCCGCAAGTGTTAATGGAGTCGCTTCGCTCTGGGAGTTTCGCCATCAAGTCAATGTCTCTTAGCATGACTCAAACCAGAACACTGAATAGGAGAAATGCCCTGTAAGACTCAATTGGGCATCTAGAAAATGGATTCGTATCCGGCGGTCAGACACAACTCCATGGGAGAGAACGTAGAACACTGCCTCCATCTTGGGCGGCTCAACGAACGACGGAAACAACAAGTGTACTAACACCAGTACCTACCTCTTTGGCAGCTACCAAATATCAAAGACGTCGCCAATTTCCAGGTGAGTCCTTCATGTAGTATGGGGCGCGTCAGCAGTTGTCCATGAGAGTGCCGACCACGAAGGCAGCATATTAAGATGAACCTTGAGCTGTGCAAGTACCATTGCGTGCTTGACGATTGGTGCTTAATTTAACACACCAACAGCAAACACCCCCCGTTCATGAACCTAGTCACCCAAGTCCTCACATCAAGCATCGCTTGAAGAGCTATAAAGTAGCTATGTCGAGCTGAGAGGGTGGGTGAAGTGATTGTACGTTAACCACATATCATGTCCCACATGATCATGTACCACAGCAGCCTATTTGATGGCAAAGAACAATATACTTTTGGATGTTCAAAAAATAAATAAAGCGATATCCGGTTGTTTCCCTTTAAAACCCGCGCTCGAATTATTGAGGTTAGCCAGACGCTCTTCTCTTCAAGTCTAGAGTATAGGCCAAATGAGTTCATATTTCTAGACAATCCATTGTGGTTTTCTCAAGAGTCAAGGTTGCAGCGGTGACTTCGCAACATGATCACACCTAGACGGAAATGTTCAATTAAGAAAGCGGATCTACCGGCTTGAGATCGCGGACGTGCCACGAGGTGTTCTTGAGCCAATATGTAGCGGCCCCAGAACCCATATCCGCTCGGAGCTCGGTTACCTGCGCCGACAGCAGCAGAGCCGAAGAGATATTACGGATCGGAGCTGCGCTTATTTACCCAAACGCCTAGCGAATTAAGCCACTTTCCCAACCCCATCGCAGTGCGTGGGACACGACGTTACACTCGGCGGAGCCTGCCTTACGGACCCTGCCTGCGTGTCCGGCTCCACAGAGATTGATTAGATGAGCTGATATACTTCGCGCCGCTGCCTCCCGATGAGTGAGTCTTTTCCGACGACCTGCCCTATTTGGGCAACACAGGCTGAACTTTGGTGCCTGCCAAGCACGGGAGTTGCATCCAGCTTCGTATTCCCGAAAAGTCGTCCGCTTCGTTCCGGTTATCGGTCTTCTGGTCCATAAAACTGTAATTAATGGGCAATTCGATAAGGCACTGTGACCTTGAATCTGATGGGTGCGGTTCCAACGGGCATTCATGACCCCTGCCGGGGACCTGATGGCCCAATCTTGTAAATTATCACGACACAAAACAAGCACGATAAGTACCGACATATGGCCCCTTGGCCTTGGACGGATTGAAGATTCGGCGAGCTTTTTGCTTGGTAACTCAGGAGTTCCAGTCTCATTGTCGACTTGGTGATCTTTTCTCGAACCGCCACAATGCCTCGGCTCTCCAAAATCCTTCAGTCGGCCTTTGTCGCTGTTGTTGCCGCTACTCCAGTGACGGCGGCAGAGGGCGGTTTTGCCAACGGCCGCACCCGCCTCGCACCCCCCGTCTCCGAGGCAGCATCGGGCCGTTACATTGTCGAGCTCCAAGACTCGACAGGCCACAATGCCCGCCAAGACTCCTCTGTCGCCGACTCTGTCGTTGACCAGATCTCGTCTCTCGGCTATGAGGCCAAGGTCAAGGAGGACTTCACTACCATCTCGGGCCGTTTCAAGGGCGTCTCCGTGGAGATTGTCAACGACAACTCATCCGGCGTCATTGACGAGATCAAGAGCATCCCGGGAGTTGCCAACGCATGGCCGGTACAGCCCATTACCCTCGACGTTTCCTTCGAAGTTACGACCGGCTCGCAGAAATGGAATCCGCACATTGCTACGCGCGTCAGCGAGCTGCACGACCGCAACATTACCGGCGCTGGCCAGCGAGTTTGTGTCGTTGACAGCGGTGTCGACGTGTCTCACCCGGCCTTGGTCGGCAAGGTTGCCGGCGGCAGGAATCTTATTGAGGAGAACTCTACCGCTCTCACCGACTGCGCCGGCCATGGCACGTTTGTCTCATCCGTCATCGCTGCCTCTAACAAAGACTTTACGGGTGTGGCCCCGGACTCGGAGATCTATATGTACAAAGTCTTCGCGTGCGAGGATTCTACCTCAAACGACATGGTCCTCAAAGGCATGCTCGCCGCAGACTCTGACGACTGCGACATCATCTCTGTCTCCATCGGCAGCAATACGGGCTACGCCAACTCCGTCTTGTCTCGCGTGGCCGGTGAAATTGCCAAGGACAGACTCATCGTCATCGCCGCGGGCAACTCGGGTGCGATGGGGCCGTATTTTGCTAGTTCCCCCGCCGCTGGCCGTGGTGTCGTTTCTGTTGGCTCCGTTGAAGCGGCGCAGACCTTGGGATGGCCTGCAGCTCTCGTCTCATCAGGAGGCCAGTCTCTGAACATTTCCTACGTCACGCCCGACGGTACCAAGCTCAACGAGACCATCGACGTTCCCATCGTGGTTGACAGCGGTGACTCGTGTAACATCGCCGGCTTCGGCTCCGAAACCACTGCTGTCCTTGCGAAACGTGGTGTTTGCCCGCCGGCTGGATCCTACTCCTCCATCGCCAGTGCCGGCTACGGATACGGCATTCTTTTCGATTCCTACAATCAAGGCGCCTACTACATGGATGATGTTACTGCTTGGTCTGACACTCTTCGGCTCATGGCTGTCACTACTGCATCAGTCGGAGAATGGGCAGCTTCTCAAATCGCCAAGAACTACACTCTGCACTTGAAGATCCAGAGCGATGCTCAGCCTGCTGCTTTTGCCGCCGAGGCCCCAAGCGGAGGACAGCTCTCAAGCTTCACATCCTGGGGACCAACCTACGAGAACGACTTTTCGCCCGTCGTCTCCGCTCCCGGTGGTGTCGTCTACGGTGCTTTCCCCGACGGCCGATTTGCCATCTCTTCTGGCACATCTTTTGCCACACCATACGTCTCAGGTGTCGCCGCGTTGTGGTTCGCACACGTAAAGAAAGACCGCGCAGAGTTCGTGCGGAGACTTACATCTACTGCTCTGGCACTGCCTGCTTTCGATTCCACGGACGGCAAGGTCGTCGCCGAGGTGGCGTCACTGGCACAACAAGGTGCCGGACTCGTCGATGCCGCCAAGCTGTTTGATTACACCGCGGTGCTCCTCTCAGAACCAACATTGTCGTTGAACGATACCGACAACCGTATAAGCACGCACACGATTCGCATTCAGAACACTGGCTCGGATGAAGTTACGTACAACATCTCCACGTTGCTGCCTCGACCATCTCATCTAGAAACAGCATCTGGTATCCGAACACCTACTACCCTCCGGTGGTCTCCGGCGTGGGGTCCCTGGCCGAGACCAAGTCCGTCACGGTTCCTGCGGGCGCCACAGAGGACATTGAGATTACGCTATCAGCGCCTGAAGGTTCCGCCGACAGTGGTGCCCTTTGGAGTGGCAAGATCTTGTTGATCGGTTCCAATGACGAGCTCCTGGCCGTACCTTACATCGGCATCGAGGCCTCCACCTACAACTGGACACCATTGCACCATGGCCCAGAATCCTACCGCTACGACGAGACTGATGGTAGCTTGTACCCCATCGACTATCAAGGCAAGGCATACCACCCCGCCGAAGGCGATTCGCCAGAGGTCTACTTCGCTTTCCGTTACGGAACGTACGAGTTTTCAGTCGACCTGGTTGGCGTGGACTGGAAAACCGAGCAATTTGCCTACCCGCCTCAACATGCTTCCGGGTCAGCGGCTTGGCTCGGTTCGGTCAGATCTCAGCCCATCGTCCCTGGGAGCTACATGGATTTCCCTATCCGCGAGATTGTACGCTTCAATCTAGGCAGCTACATCACATTTCGGTCCTTTGCCAACGGAACCGATATCCCCTCTGGCCGTTACCGCATATTCACGCGTGCACTACGCATCTTTGGTGATGCATCCAACCCGGAAGATTGGCAGCTTTTTCTCTCAGACCCGTTCTCGATTCAACTGGGCGACGACCCCATTCCCGGACAGAATGCAACCTGGACTTCTACCCTCCCGACGTCTACCGCTGCTGCAACGACCACAACTGTTGCTGCGCCCACGACTACTTCCGTGGCCGCGACGACTGCTCCGATATCCGTCCCTGGCACCACTACCACACTCACCGCACATGCTACACCCACCGGCCTTGCCGATACCTTTACTTCCCTCAAGCTTCAGCGGCTACATGAGGACACCCCATTTGTCCTCGATCCAGCTGCATGGATGGAGCTTCACGTTCAAATCTCACTCCCTTCACCAGTTCCTGCAGACTCGGTCATAACTTTTGCTGTCCCCCCTGAGATCACCGACATCGCTGAAGGCGTTCAGCTCTCTGCCGCTGGTGCCCAAGGTGGCACGACGTCATTCGACCCTGAAACTCGCTTATACACGATTGCACTTGCTGAGTGGACAACCTGGCACAAGAACATGGTCGCCAATTTCTTCCTCATGTGTCGATTCACGTCGGAGTTTGCCGCTTCCATGAAACAAGGCACGTATGTCGTCCAATTCCCCACCGTGGGCAAGGTTCACGAGGTACCCATCTACTACACCGCGGTCGACCGATCTGCCGTCTACGAGCGCCTGTTCACTGAGCCATACGATGGGACATTGTTGTATACCGCGGAAGTGGAAGTGCCCGCGTCTGTGGGGCCTTGGGACTTTGTTCGCTTCACCACGTCACACTCGGCAGACTCAGACGGATTCATCTGCGCCAACTCGAGCGTGATTGTCGGCAACACTCTTGATGCCGAGAATCGCATCACAGACTTTACAGACGTGTCTGCTTCTTCTACGGAGATTTGCAATGTAAAGACCTACAGGGCCATGCACAACGAGACTCTGGTGGACGACGAGGTTCTACGCTTCACTGTAAGCAGCATTCAGGGCGATCGGGACGCATGGACGCTCAATGTTGTGTACTTGTTGGATGTCCAGTTGTCCAATGGAACCATGGTGCTGTATGATCAAAGGACGTTGGCTTTTGAGAAGAACCCCCGGCTGAGGACCTGGTCGTTCAATGCATTTCAGGGCGAGCGGGCAGACTAAAACAACGTGTAGACTACGCATTTGTACTGGTAGACTTAGGGATAAGAGGATACGGTGATCGGTCGTACACTCAAGAAGAGGTGGATATAATAAGCACAAATTAATGTCGAAGGGCAAGATTTAACTGATGGCATATCACAAGTTTGAATCTATAAAGATATGAAATCTGACCTTGATTCGTACCCAAATCCATCCTGTTGGCAGGTCAGGGTCACTTGATTTCCAGTGATCATCGTCAGTGCTCACTACCTCTTTGATTTGGTGATCGCTCGAAGTGATAACTCACCTCATTGGTTCCTTTCGTGTCGTCTTTCCATCTCTTCCTTTACAGACTCTTACCTGTCCGTCATTGCGTTCCTTTGGCCTCCCTTCTTGTTTCCTTGCCTTACAGGAGGTATTTGAAGCGGTACTTTCAACGAGTCGTAAAACTTTGGTCTCTGACATCATATCTTACCACGCGAGCCAACGATTTACAATACAAAGTAGTTTGAAACTTTGGACAGAGACTTGATGAGAGATTTATTTTAGTTACTAAATCGCCAGTTTATGACATTCTTGTGCTGTTCTTTCCCTGTTTTTCTCCCTTTATTAAACACCTTCAAGACTGGTTTCGGATACGGCTAACTCACTAATACAGCGTGAGGAAATCAACTCGTCGGCGTATTGCTGGTGAGAATTGTCATTTGGATGCGTCTAGATGTCCGCATGGCGACTGATCGATAAACAGATACCTTTTATCGTCAGACGAGATAGAATTACGAGAGGCTCCCTGGTCTAAGTAGCCCAGACTTTGGAACAACGACCTGCCATCGACGATGAGCTCCTTACAGGTTGCCCCGTATCACAACCTGAACTGTCGACAGAAGTTGGCGGAAACAGACATGACACGGAGCAAGCTGTCGTATCTTGAGCGAGATTACGCTTTGATGACGTATACGCGTATCGAGCATCAACCCATTCTAAAAGATGAGCCATCAACGGGCACCGAAGCCGATGCCGACTGATTGTGTAACTATCGGTCGAAGTAGTGCTGTCTGAATTACATCTGTAAACGCATTTCTATCATAGCCGGCCCGGGCAAGCGGACCTTCGATTGACATCAAGCCGGGTGAGTACTCTAGCTATTTTTTTTCTTCCTCATTACTACCCGAGAGCTCAAGACGCCTTACAAGGTCTTCTATTTTGATATTAGTAGTGGCAAGCAAAAGTAAAGGGGAAAGGGGAGAGTGGAAAGTCCAGGTGCTAGGTACTGCCAGGCATAGGACTCACAACCCCACATAATTGTGAAAATATCTCAGGCTAAATGAGAACACCGTCTTCTATGCATATGGTATAGCTTGACAGCTACTAAAAAGCTAACCTAGCTGAGGAGACATATGCAGACCTTCCTTCAAACATGCACCTGCGCCTGCTCCTAACCCGAAGTCCAATGAGCCGGTCGCCCACAATGACCACGAGTGAGAATGCGGGGCTGGCGGGTTACCCCCAGAGTTCGACCCCTCTGCAGACGACCCATCAGAGTGTAATGAATGCTACCCCAGGAAAGGGTTGGCGTCGTGGGATTGGTGGTCACCTTGCAACGCTATGCGGATCTATCTTGGCGCTCGGTCCTCCATCCACCCGAAATTCTTCCACATCGCTTAACGGGATAGTTCATGACGGGCCGCCAGCAATCAATTCGGCAGGTAGTCTAGTTGTCAACTTCTTTTCACTCCTTCCGAATGAATCTATGACGCTAGGTCGGATAGAGTGTTGGATTATATTCCAGCAAATAAGTGCTGGCCCCCGCTGTCCAGTGGCTCTGTCTGGCTCTGTCTGCCGTTGGTTTCCACGGGGCTTCGAGGGTTTTACGTTATTCTCCGAGTTGCCCTATAGGTCAGACAACATGAAGGTCGTTCATAGTACTGGCGTCGCCTTCTTTGCGGCACTTTGCTCTCGTGCAGCGGCTCGCCTAAGCACTGGGGAAAACGCAACCCATCTCACGCTGTCAAATGACCGTCTCTCTGTCGTCCTAGCCAGGTCCAACGGCCACATCATCGATGTGACTCTGGACGGCCAGGATCTCCTTGGACCGTTGAACGGCAACAGGGGCAAGGGGCCCTATCTCGACTGCTCGTGCACCCCCTCAGGATTTTGGACGCCGGGTGGGACGGCTGAGTTGCGTCTCGTCAATGGCACCGACTCGACTGGTACGCCATATGGCGGCTTCATCATGTCCGACAAGTTCGCGCAGACCAACCAGACGCTGTCTCAATACTTTTTCCTCCGCGGTGAAGAGACTGGGCTGCATGCTTTCTCTCGTCTCACCTACTTCAATGCAACGACGCCTCTCCTGCGCAGCCTGGGCGAGCTGCGTACTTTGTTCAGACCGAACACGCCGCTTTGGACACATTTTTCAACAAGCGACGACAATTTCGGACCCCTGCCAGCCAGTGAAACCTTTTCCAAGGCTTTGACAGTACAAGATGCCACATCTTACGTAGGAGACGTCACGAACGACCCTTACACAGAGCAATACTCGGACTACTTCACGAAGTACAGCTTGGCGGAATCCTGGCGCAACCACGACGTGCATGGGCAGTTCAGTGATGGCTCAACCAGCGCTGATGGTAGCACCTTCGGTGCCTGGCTCATCCACAACACACGGGAAACGTATTACGGTGGCCCTCTTCACTCGGACTTGGTCGTCGACGGCATTGTCTACAACTACATGGTATCAGGCCATTACGGCGCGCCAATGCCCAACATTACCCACGGGTTTGATCGCACGTGGGGGCCGCAGTTCTATTACTTCAACAAGGGTGCACAAGGAGCAACGGTTGGCGAGCTGAGGGCTGATGCTGCTCGATTTGCCGACCCGGAATGGAACGCGGCGTTCTACGACAGCATCGCGCCTCACGTTCCGAATTTTGCCCCGTCGACTCGACGCATCTCATTTGAGGGTGTAGTTGAGCTTCCCAGGGGCGCGAAGCGGCCCATTATTGTGCTGTCCGAGAACAAGCAGGACTTTCAACTCAACGTTTTCGAGACCAAGTCTCTTCAATACTGGGCCGAGCTTGACGGATGCGGGAAGTTCAGGATCCCACGAGTTGTGGAGGGGAAGTATAGAGTCACTGTCTACGCCGACGGGATATTTGGGTGGTATATTCAAGACGATGTCGAAATATCCCAGTCCTCTAGCAGCCCGAGCAAGTGGAAATTCCAGTGGCGCGAAGAAAGTGCCGGCGAAGAGGTCTGGCGAATCGGAATTCCCGACAAATCGGCCGGGGAGTATCTTCACGGATACGCCCCGGATGTCTCCAAGCCTTTACAGCCGGAACAGTATCGTATTTACTGGGGAAAGTACGACTTTCAGAAGGATTTCCCCGAGGGCGTACGTTTCGACGTGGGCAAGAGCCAGGAGTCTCAGAACCTCAATTACATTCACTGGTCGTTCATCCCGGCAAAAGGCAATCATCTACGGCAGGAAAATTACTACGACAACGTGAACAACTGGACCATCGTCTTCGACCTAGAAAAAGACCAGCTGAGCCGGGCCAAGACCGCTACGTTTACGGTGCAAATCGCCGGTACCAAGACGGCTAATGGCAACGCAAAATGGACAGTTTCAGACCATCCCTACAGCAACCTGCCCTGGACAGTTAGTTTCAACGGTCTCTACGAGTCAACGTGGGCGATTCCTTACTGGCGAAGCGGATCCTGCGGTGTAAGGAGCGCTGTTGCATGCCAAAATATTGAGAACAAGTTTGCTTTCTCGTCATCAGCGCTGAAGGAAGGACGGAACGAGTTGACCTTGAGCTTGCCCTTCAACGCTAGCAGTGTGGAAACTGCACTTTTGCCCGACGCTCTATACGTCCAGTATGATGCGTTGAGGCTTGAACTTGCATAACAGTGGCGACAGAACAGTATATAAGAACAAGGGGTTCACACATCAATGCGTAGTATCTGCGTCTACAAGACGTAATCTTGTACTTAATGGAGCCCCCGGTTTTTTTTCCAAAGGTTAACTCTTGCTTTACGTGATCAGTTCATCATAGTGACAGACGTAGCAAGGCCTACTGAGGCTGCTAAGTATACAAAGGTTAGATTATAATGGTATTCGTCCTTGTTAAGTATAGATCCTACAAAACCAAGTATAGGTAAGTCACTCTTCCTAACCTAGGGAATAGCCACTTCCCCTCATGACGCAGCGCCTCAAGTTACTGTAATCTATTCGCACTCAACGAAGGAACATTACAGTTGTTAAAATGTCAGGTAACGTGATTGTATTGCATGTTGTGTACTTGTTATGTATTTAGGACAACACTCTGGAATACCGTGGTTCAGTTAGTGATTTGTGTCCCCGGTCACCCGCGGTGAGATCCCCTTAAATTACTGACCTCTGATGAGTTGAGCTCACTTGAATTACACGGGTCCATTTGGCCGCAATTTCTATGGTCTTTCCAGTGGCCATTGCCTCAGCACACTTCGTGCCATTTCATTCAAAAAGCTTTTCTCTTGGTAGAGTCTTCTGCCGCCGCGCCGCCAACAATTTCAATTTCGCGCACTTGCTTTCCCGCTTTGCCCTGAAGCAACTCCTTTTTGACCTAGGCCACCGTTGACCTGAAGACAGCGTGTCTGGGCGAGCCCCGAGAGAGACTTGAATGTATCGCTGTACATGGCGCCATTCACTTGCCGTTTACCTAACAACCTCGTAAATCAAACTTTGTGGGTCATACTCGCGTGGGGGGCCTCGGACATGACGATCCCATTAAGCAGTCTTGTCCCGGGCCCAGCAGGGATCTTGATTATCAGATGATCTGATAAGATTAGATCTCTCGGACGAGTCGGCCCCTTTGAATACGCTCGGAAACCCGCTTCTTGTCGGGCATCATGGGTCAGTGACACTTTTAAAATCGCTCGCCAAGATCTGATCCTTTCAATAGCGTCGGCGATATCGGCGGCTGTTGCAGTCTGGGGATTTCCTGGGCCCCTTGGGCAAGAAAAGCGAAGAGTTAGGTGACATCGACGGGACGTGCGGATATAAAGCCTCAACGAAGGTTCGGTGCCAGGACTTGTCTGGCGGCCTTTCTTGTACACGGGTAAATCTCCAGATAACATATCTACATCACACCGCAATTATCTCGGACCTCTCTCTTACATTCAAAATGCGTTTTACCGTCGCCTGTGCCGTGGCCTTTGCCGCCTCCCTGACTGCAGCCAATCCTCTGATCAACCGTAACCAAGTGTCGTGGGAGTTCCCCGAGTCCATGCCCATTGCCAAGCGACAGGACGTCCCTGCACCTGGCACCCCAGCCTACTTGTGCCATGAGAGCTGTGGTAAGTATCACATTCTTCCATCACCAGCTAAATGTGTGCTAAAGACAGTGATTTGTAGGTACCTCGATTACCCTTTCTCGCGAGGCAGGTTACTGCACCAACTTCCAGTGGATATTTCGATACGACGCCTGCTTGCAATGCGCCAACACACATAATATTTGGCAGTACTACAGCAACTCGATTACCGCAGCTGCAGCCGCCTGCGGTTTCACGGCTGTGCCTGCTTAAAAACAAGTATGGATTGGTTAGGCTGTGTTGATCCTGTTGAATCGTGGAAGCATTTGGCGTGGAATTAAACAATGATGTTACGGATACGTGCTGAACGGTACAAGTCTTTGGTGTTGAGTTTTTAGAGTGAATACAAAGTTTTCCTCCCTTGCAGCCATGTTATTCTTATCGACTGTGTTGCAAACTACGGGACATTTGACAGAAAGCGGTATCCCGGCTAAACCATCAGATCTTTGTCGCAAAAAAGTCTTTAGTCCGTGGTACATCTCCCATCTGATCCTATTCAAACTGTTTGAGAGTAAATGTAGCAATAATGAAGCAGAATATAGGAGTTTCTCCTTCGCTCGTGGTTAAAATGTTCAGCCACCATTTTTGCACAGGTTTCGCGGCAAAACTCCTTGTCTGCTTGTCCTGCCGCGATAAAGGCTAGCATTCCCAAGTTTATTTGCATTCCGTAGATAAATTTTCAACAATGACGATTTCGCAAAAGTCTCTTCTGTAAATATTCAAAGTTTCGGGAATTTTATCCGAAAATTGCGCTAGCAACATCGAATACGTATGCGACTTGATCTTTCACACCCCAGTAAAGAGCCTCAAGCGCTTGAAGATGGAATTCAACGCTGTATATTGCAAGCCCTGGGATACAAGGTGATTGATGTACCCTCAGTCCAATATGGCTTCGATGCCGCAAAATGTTTGTTTACCAACGATTCAATTGCTTGTATGGTGTGAAATGGATTTCCTGGACCTAACCCACTTATAGCAATGTGATGAAGACCACAATGAGTGATTATAGTTTGGAAAAAATAAAAAGAAAAGGAAGAAGTTAACGAGTGGACTAGAGAGTTGCGAGGTGGTGTCTGATGCGAAGGAAGCAGAGCTGAGGCCGAAACTTGCCCATGTTTCCTGGGAGAACATTTCTGCCTAACCCTTCCATAACACATATATTGAAACAGGTGTGCCATTTGTGATGACTTCAATTCTGAAACTGTTTTGTTTCTCCAAGATCATGATGCCATCACATAGGGGACAGATGAGGCATTCATACTCGGAAGGAAAACAGAATGGTATCCGCCCGTTAACGAGGCGGTTAATCATTTGCTCACCAACTACATTGCTCTAAGCCTTCGATAATGGAGGAACCCAAAACATTAGCCGCACCCAATCCATCAATTTTCCTGAAAGTTGAAGGAGCTTCCCAAGGCGCAAGCTTTCCAAGGCAAGGAAATAGTGTAGTGCCCGGTTTTACGATTATGTCTGAACACCGCCTGGCTTGTCGAAGATCCTCATTGACGTGAGTGCAGGTACCCTATATCTCCGACCACCCTATTCGTGCTGGAGCAGAGGGCCGTGAAGGATAGGCGAACAGGATATCTGTAAGCTCTGCGGCCGACCAAAGTTTGCGATTACAGCTGTGCAAACGCGATGTTCGTCGACATAGGCATTCGATTTCATCTGGACGTTTTGGGTTGCTAACCAGGTGGCTTTGATTGGACGAGTTTCATATGCCACCTTTGCTCAATCCCCCTATGTGATTGACGGGCTTTTCAGCTTTCATGCATGGTCCTTTTTTGTCGATTCATGTCTGCCAGCCACCAGCTGACATCTCCTTGTCACACAAGCGGGGGAAGCACACCACGTCACACGTGCATCGGCACGGGGAAAAGCAGTAAGCAGAGCGATCTTTTTCCGCGAGAATACGCGGCCGAGTTATTGAGATATTTTGCACACCGCACTGATTCTGGGTATCGTCTTTGTGTGCCACGCGCCATTCAGGCCTTTCGCATTGGAGTCTTAATTCATGTCAGACCCTAAGCAGCAATGGAAGAGACAAGATGCTTGGCCGACAGCCTCCATGGCCTCAGAACCATCGCGGACGCCACTTTTCGATTGACGTTTACTTTCGCTCAAGCCGAGCGTAAAATGAGGCTCGATATTCGAAAAGTCGCCAACCAGATACAGGAGATTGCCGGCTTATTGCACCAACTCTCCCTCCTAGCATCAATCCTTGGAGATGAAAATGGCCATGGACATGGGCCAGGCGTTCCGTCCCAGTTGATCTCATGTCACCGAACGCTCGAATCCCTGGAGAGGTCATTGTTGAGACGAAAAGCGGATGCTCACCTGAAGAACGCGAGACTCAAGTGGCCGTTTACAACTGCTTGGACGGCAGATCTTCTTCAGGAGCTGAGCGAATGCAAGGATACAATCAGCCGGGGATTGTCTACAGAGTCAATGAGTGACTTGCAGCGCGTGTTTTCCAATGAGAAGTATGTCATGCGCATTGACCAAGACGATTCCATCTTCAAGCACACCGATACTGCAGCTCTCGTCGCAAGTCAACCAGGTTCCCTCGAAGTCATTGATTTCTTCCTCAAATTCGGCCAAAAGACATACTTGAACCGTATTCTAGAAGCATCTCACCCGTTACATAACTTCGCATTCCTCAAGAGCTCAGAATTTGAAGATTGGCTCAGTAAGAAGGGTTCGAAAGTATGGTTCACGGCGGCAGCAGGAGCAGGAAAAACAATGTTTGCTGGTGCAATGGTACAAGAGGCTATTCGGCGACGACACAACTGTACGGTAGTCGTTTTCGTCTTTTGCCGCTTTTCAGACTTGCGCACCCATAGCTCTGTCAATGTGCTGAGCACCATTGCTGCCCAGGTTGCGCGTCAAGATCCGGCAGCTTTCAACCTGTTAAGAGATTACTACAAGGAACTACACCAGCATAGGAGGACTGTCAAAGCAACTACAGTTGACCATCTGGTATCTCTGTTGTTGGAGATGTCCAGGTTCTTCGAACACATCCTGGTCGTAGTTGATGGCGTGGATGAATGTGGAAACGAAAGCGCTAACATCGCGGAGACCTTGGCTACACTCGTGACCCGAGGTGGAAATAGCTTTTCTTTGGCAATTGTTTCCCGAGACAAGGAAGGCATTCGAGATATGCTGCTGGAGACCTTTCGAAAAGTCGACGTCACCCCCTCCGAAGCCGCGTTACATTTGTTCACCGCAACCGAATGGGCGAATCGGGCCGCCCGTGGCGATCTCAAATTCTATGAAGCCCCAGTCAAAGACAAGGCCATCCGGGAACTCTGTCTCGGTGCAGAAACCACGTAAGCCCAGGAGTCTCCCGGATCAGGATCGACGATGCCTAACGTCAGAATAGCTTTTGGCAGATATACTGTCACATTAATCATATGTGCAAGTCCAAATCTTGCGATACAACGATGGAGTTTCTAGAAACACTCCCTTGTAACCTCGAAACCACCTATACACGCATTCTCAAGAACTTCAACGCAGAAGATCCGGCATCCAAAAGTTTGATCCAGTCAACTCTATTATTAGTTGCATATTCGAATCCTCCGCTTACTACCACAGAGCTGTGCCAAGCTTTGTCAACAGCAGACATAGCTGGACTAGAGTCACTAGAGGCCGAGATTTCAAAGTATCCAGAGATTGATGAGTCGGAGGTCCTCAAGCAATGCGGGGTTATTCTTCGAAAGTCGGCAAGCATTGACCGAGTTGAATTCGCTCATTGCACCATCCAAGAGTTTCTTGTAAGCATAGACTTGTCCGATCCTGATCTCTCCGACTATAGTTTGAGTGAGGCTCGATCCAATCGACTGCTCACCTTGAGTGCGCTGCGGTTTTTATGCTTGGAAAATTTCTCACGTTTCCCTGGGCTATCGACTTCTGAGGAGAACTTCATCCAGAATCGGGATGCAAGATTCCCGTTTTACAGGTTTGCTGCTTTGACTTGGCACAAGCTAGCGGCTAATCAATGGAACGACCCGGAAGTGCTTGCAGAGGCAATGGTGCTGTTTGATCCAAAGCAGACCGCGAACTTCAAATCGTGGTGTCTAGAAGTGTGTCGTCACTACCTACTTCACGGATCTTGGAACAAGTGGCGAGAGTGGCCAACGTCAACGAAGCCTAGATCTGAAGACAAGCCGGACGGCATCATCTTTCTACGTTGTCGATAAAATCCTCATCCGTTTTGAATCTGTCTACATGTTTACCATATCTGCTTCTAGTCTATAAGTTTATACGTAACCGGGTCTTGAGGGTTCCTTTCTCCGAAGCACAAAGATCCAACAACTCTTTCTGTTTCGTGACGTTATTTACCGGTGAGGAACCTCAACCCCTTCATCGCTTGTTCATTGGCCGTGAACAAGATGCCACCCGCCAGCACCGTTCTGCCTAACCGCATGACCGTACCTCTCCAGAGACCCTTCACTCCATCCTCAGCCATGATGGCTTGGAACGACTCTACCGTGCCGACGGCCTTCGCCTGCTGCGCTTTCGTCTTGACCGTATCAAACGGCTGCGTCGCGAGTGTCGTCAGCGTGCCGGCAAGGGCGCCGTTTGCGAAGCTCATGACCGGGCGCTCGGGGCTGATCCCTCGTGTCCGCTCAAAGTCTTTGATGATGCTGTAGCTGCCGAGACGGAACCCCGTGGTGCCAATCTGTTTTAGGGTTGTGGTGATGTAGCCGCGCCACAGAGCCTTCAGTACCCCCTGCTCCCGCGTAAGAGTTGTGATGCAATCTACTGCGCCCCTGAATCTTCGTGTCGTCTTTGCATCGTCGATGAGCGCCGTCTTGATGCGCTCGCTCGGCGTCACGATGACTGTGCTGCTCACGACGCCTGCCACCATGCCCGATGCTATGCTCTGCATGGGACCCAGGGTGTGCGTTTTCTTGTCTTCGAATATCGAGCGGATGCTGTCGAAGGCAAGAAACCGGACGGCGTCTTTTCCGATTGATCCCACGATCATGGTGCTGCATCCCTTGTAGAGCGCGGGCAGTCCCTCATCGCGGGCAACGCGCAGGACAACGGCGAATGGATTCCGCGTCCCTTTCTGGTGCCCATAGAGCTGCACCCTCGTTTTGGCAAATTCGAAGGGGTAGGTGCATGCGGCTTCCACACCGCCGGCAATGCCTCCAGCGCCGAGAGACAGCAACGGGGAGGTTTTGCCGTCTGCTTGAGCGACCATTTTGTTTCAGAGTTTGCCGCTGCAAAACGGCGGGTCCGGGGTCGACTGAAGGCTTAATTATTGAGGAATAAGAGGTATGGACAAAGGGCAGAAAATAGCCGCGGGTTTGACAATCGAGAAATGACGTCGCGGCGCGGTGATCTGCCGGGGTCCGGGTCGGGTAATTCCCGGCATCTCCGAAGCGGATATCATCGGATACATCCTGTCTTGTCAACGGCTGGGCTTCACATCCCTCGAAAAGTAAACTCTACGCCAATGAAGGAAGTTGATCGTGCTCCAGGAGATGGCTGCACCGGAACGGAATCATGTCCTGAGATGGTTTACATAACTGCCGTGCGACTTCCACACTAGGAGCTTCAAAAATCACTAAAATCTTTTCCCTCTCCACGAAGACCCAACTTCGGTGGAACCTCCAACGTGCAACTCAGTAACTCCATGCTTCAGGGACATGTGTGTATGTGCCGACAGGGGCCCTGGTTGTTGAGAGCGCTCAGCACGGACATCGGGCACTGCAAGCAGTGCAGCACTTGGCCGAGGTAAGGGGCCCGCTCTTGAATTGCAGACACCTCTTCGAAGCAGTTAGCAGTAGCTCTGGGGAAGGTCAATTGTGAGAGTACACCGACTCACCGGATAGTCGCCGGCAACACCAATTTGTTGACAGTAGTTTTGACCAGGGAAGACGCTCCCGCAGCCATAGCTGTTGCCGATGTAGTCTTGTGTACAGCCACACGCTACCTCTCGTTCTTCCACCAAAGCTTCAGCTCTAGTGGCGTCTAGAGGCAATGTAGCGGCTGTCACTGTCGATGCAGCGAAGCAGAAAAGTGCCAGGTAGTTGAACCGCATGTCGAAGGATTATGTAGTACTGACCGTGTTGGGAATAACTAGGATACGAGAAAGACGGAGGATTGAGATGGACTTGGACGGGTGGCAACTGTCTTGTTTGGTTCACTGCATTACTAGAAAAGACGAGATTGGAAAGTCTTTATAGAGTCTATTTCCGCTCATTAGCCTCCTGAAATCACCGCCAGTCTGAAAATACTGATGCCTAAGAAAAGGATTGTGGGGCTGAATCCTGCTGCGGTACTGTCGATTCCACTTAATGGAGATCGTCTCCCAAAGGAGGAATCAGCTCATCCCTCAACCAGATCGAGACAGACGAGCGGCCTAGGCCACACGCCAGAGCAGCTCGGGACCAGTCGCTATTGCTATCCCATGGAAGCCGTCATACCCTTGGGCCTTGAAATATCAAAAATTAAGCCCCTGCGGCATAGAGGCGCCTACAGGCTCAATCGGGACCGCTTCATTCTGCGTCTTGTTCTCTTTGTTTTTGGGCGATTATTGTCGATCGAGCGTGGTCTTTGATACTGCTATTGCAGTGGACTCCAGTGTCATCAATGCTTGTGTTATTACTCGTTGTTGCAGATGACATGGGTGCAGAAATGGGGCAAAATTAGAGCGTGAGCTGTCCCCGTGCCCCTGTATGGGGATTTACCGGTTGTTGAATCACGGAGAAATCTGTGGGCTTCTGAGCTGCTGACTATCACAGCCTACACAAAGTCACCAGACAAGCATTTCTGCCTGAGATCGAAAATCGATAAACTTGGAATCTACATTCCTCCTCCGCGCCCTCAAATGACGATCGCTCGAACCGCTGCGACCTCTCCGGGATGTGATCATGGCCATCCATCCAACCAGTTTCGCTTCTTGAAAATCGTCAATTCGATAATGTTTTGAAAATTGGTGTGGCCGAGACAGAGGACAAAGGTGAGCGGAATGGGGTAGTCGAGGAGGCCGTCCGTCGACTACCTTCTTCGTTGTTGTCAACCACAAGTTAATGACCCAGTGAGCCTCCGCACAATCTATTTCTTAGGAATTGGCAGTAAGTGAATTGAACACTTTTGTCCTTCGTCGGAGCCTGCGCTTGAGATGGGGCAACCCATATAGACAAACGACGTGGCGTACTGGGACGCGCGACTGAAAGCATAGCCGATCAACGCGCTTATCTTGACCAATCTGATACCTCGGCAGCCTGACACCAAGTGATGCACTGCGAACTATCTTTGGCTCGTTATCAAACGGCGGCAGTAATACTACATTGGGTGTCGAGTTCACTGAGTTGCTTGTGGGTCGTTTTGTCCGAGTCTCGTGTCCACACGAGGGCTTCACATCACCCACCGTCCCACATGAGCGGTTTTGCGAAGTGGCAATACCATCCGAGAGAAATATTCGGGTCGTTCGGTCTATTAGTCTAGTTGGTTAGGACGTCGGATTCTGATTTCGCAATCATATCCTTCCGTAGGCCCAGGTTCGAATCCTGGAT
>JAIMZG010000159.1:0-28683 GCA_020466075.1 Colletotrichum coccodes | reverse complement strand
CATTCCCTTGCTAGTTGAATCCGTTTGTAACGTCAACAAACGCCTTCCACTGTTTCCAGGCCTCGCCGCTCTTGACCGCCCAGCGCGCTCTCCGCACGCCCTCCTTCCACCGCCCCCCACCAGGCCCCTTTCGGTGATGACCTGGCCGTCGTCGCCGGGGCCCATGTTGCTCGACTCGGCCTCGCAGATGCCTGATGCCACGAACAGCGTCGCCGCGTTCATCAGCACAAACTCCAGGATAGGGTCGTCGTCGGCCATCTCGCCCTCCAATATCCTCCTCAGGATCTCAGCGTTCTCCGAGGGCTCCTTGCCCGGCGACACAGTGTCCAGGGGTGCGTCTTGAGGCCGAAGTCGCTCGGCTGCACCCTGAAGTGGTCCGTCACGACGTCCCCGTCGGCCGTCCCGCTGAGCCTCCACACCAGCGTCGGCCCCGCGCAGCTGACTTCGTCCAGCTCCTCCTCGCCGCAGATGATCATGGCCTTCTTGGATCCGCCGATCTTGAGGGCCTCGAGGAACACGGGGCCGAGCTCCTTCCTCGCGACGCCGATGACGCGAGCCTCGAGGATGTCCTCGACGGGGTTCGCCAGGGGGCCGAGGAGGTTGAATATTGTCCGCCAGGGCAGCTCCTTGCGTATGGGCGCGACGTAGCGCATGCCCGGGTGGAAGACGGGGGCGAAGAGGAAGCCGTAGTTTGTGGCGGCGTAGACCTGGGAGATGGTTGCAGGCGAGACGGCCATGAGCACGGGCGGGCGGGGCTGCATGTTGTTCACGAGGTCGGCGGACCCGGACTTTGACGTGCTCGCGCGGTTTCCGTGCTTGGCGACCAGCAGCAAGGAGCTGGCGAGGATGCTCGCCGTGGTGCTGATGTTGAAGGTGTTGTGAGAGTCGCCGCCCGTGCCGACGATGTCGCACAGCCCGCCGCCGTAGCTCCCGCCGGCCAGCGCCTTCTGCCTCACAACCTTGCCGAGGTCGTCGAAATCGACTTTGGCGGCGGCGCGGCGCATGACATGAGCGGAGCGGGCCATGACGTCGGCGCGGCGGTCGAGGTTGGTGAAGTGCAGGGCGATGAGGAGGGAGGCGGCCTGGGCGTCGGAGACCTGGTGGGTGAAGAAGTGGGAGATGGCCTCGGCGATCTCGTCCGGGGTCACGTCGAGTCCGGCGTCCGGGACGGGCCAGAGTTTCTTGAGGAGGGGCTTGATGTCGACGAGCGGGAGGGCGGCGTCGGACCCGGCGACCGGAGGTTGAGAAGCCATGGCGGGGTTATCTCTGGCCGTTGACACTCGTGCGGTGTGTTTCTCGATAAATTGTGATAATTCTGTTGCCCGAGCGTACTGAGACGAGCCCAATTGACCTGAATATAAGAGTGCCGTGTTCAGACTGAGTCACCGAGAACAATGAGTTGTGAGTCAAAAGGTTCAGTGAGCAGTGAGGGATTGGTCGTGGGTGAGCATCGTCCCGAGCAGCGCCCGATATCTGGAGCGCCGGGGTACGTATCTCAAGGGCGAGACGTTGCGGTCCGCGGCTGATTGGTCAATTATTGCCTGATTGAGACGGCACGAGGCTAGCTCATTGGCTGGCAGGGAGTGGGACAGGTGTCGTCTCGATGGTAGCCCGTCGCCAGTTAGGGAATCTCCGCTCCCAGATTCGGGGGAAGGATGGAGATCAGCAATGGAAGGCGCCGAATGCCATTCATTCATCAACGTCTTTTGAGCAACTGAGGTGCCAAGCGCCTGCCGTTTGCTGGTCCCACGTGGGACGGCATTCTTTCCTTCTCAACGATATGACGTCTCAGTACGTACCTCGAGTGCTAACAACTCATAAGCGCATCATAAAGGCATTGTCCTTCTTCTCCTGTTCGTTCGACGCCTGCGCACCTTTCTTTTCCTCCCTGGTTCACTTTTCAGCCAATGCAATGCGAAGCGGCGGTCTGACCGGGCAGCATGACGACCTGGCGGTGCTCGCTCGTCGTCTGAAAGACAAGCTCGCCCCGTAGCAAAGGCATACGACTTGGTTCGTATGCGCATCAATCCCTCCCTGCAAACATGACACCAACCAGGGCGGATGAGTACTACGGCAGTAGCGAGACAGCGGACGGGAAGGTCGGGCATCGCGCCGTGAGGTCTGGCCGGCGTGAGAGACCCTTTTGCCGTCCCGGTTCCTGGGGGTCTTACTCACATCACCGATACCCATCTCGGCCAGACAGGTCGCATTGTTGGCGTCCCATTCCCACCCCAGCCATCCCGAGATGGGGTATTTGTCCGAACCTTACCACTAGTCGAAGGTGTGTCAGTACTGCATCAGCCCTTGCCCCCGAGTTTACCATTAGACACCTAAGACGTTGCTCATACCAGATGCGTCGACAGCTTCATCTAGCCGCGTCAGTCTGCCCGGGCTTAGTTGGCTTGCAGCTACATCAAAGCTGGACGGCTCTGTGGTCAGGCGGCCGCTACGGGCGCCGCGGAGCCCATCGCATTAGGGTCGGTTGGGAGACCTGCAGCGTGCATCCGTGCCTGTTTCCGGCTTATCGCAGCTACTATCAGTGCCCGCCTTAACGAGGTACATGCTCTCGTACGAGTCGTCGGCCCTTCGGCCAAGTACCCCTCTATCCGTACCTTACCTGAGCTTCAATCTCCGATTCATCCGTGCCGCCGAATGATGAGCGTGACCGTGCCATCCACGTCCGCACCCTGCACCTGTCGTTGTGACGATGGGCTCCAGTATTTCCTCACCCGTCCACCACCCTCAGGACGCGCTCCCCTCTGACCTTCTCCTCGTCGAACTATTCCTATTC
This sequence comes from Colletotrichum coccodes, assembly GCA_020466075.1. Taxonomy (NCBI): domain Eukaryota; kingdom Fungi; phylum Ascomycota; class Sordariomycetes; order Glomerellales; family Glomerellaceae; genus Colletotrichum; species Colletotrichum coccodes. Next base: position 25,892 of record JAIMZG010000159.1, on the reverse strand, counting down.
CTACCTCGATTGCGCCTGCACCGCTGTTCCTCGTCTGGCTTGGTGCAACGGCTCGACCTGATCCAGCTTCTCTTTCCTCTTTCTAAGACTCGAGAGAACAAGACCCCCCTGACAGCAGAACCGAACAAGGGCACCGTTCCCCTCCCCCCTCGCAAAGGAAAAAAAATCGACAAGTGATAAACAATGTCTCGACGCAGCTTCTGCTAATATCGATCGGTTCCATTCCCCATTCCCACCTGTCCTGCCCACCCTTCGTTCGTCCAAAAGTCTTCTCTGGTCTCGGCGGCTCTATTTTCTCCCTCTTCTTCGTCTGTCGCTTCTTCCCACTATCCTAATACCTCCAAACTCGTAGACGAATACGAACTATCATTCTTGATTCCCAACCTCCGTTTCCCAGTTCGTCGCGAGAGACCCCCCTATCGCATCCAACGTAGCATGTGAACCGCGCTTCCGGCAAGCTCCTCGAGATATTTCCACAATGGCGACCGTCCCCGGCCAGACCAACACGGCCCAGACCGTGACCGAATCCATCTCCGAGTCCTCTCAGTCGTACGGCAAACCTGCCTCGCGGAACGACTCCCTCGAGACGATTAGGGTCAACGGCAACAAATCCCTGACCTGGACCTCGGAGAACCTCCTCCTGAATGGTGTGTTGGAACCCACAAGCTCTACTGTATGCGATGCGGTCGGGTAGCTGACCCTTCCAAGACCCTACAGCAAAGAAAGCCAATAGAACTTGCGGTTTTGCTGGGTTTGGCGCATCAGGTCCGTCGCTGCGACACCCGTGCTCGAACCCCTACCTCAACATGCTAACACAACCTCGAACAGCAGCGCCGGCAACGCACACGATCCCCTTGTACAATGTCCTCTGGGCGGAACAAACGAACGGGAGCCTCGTCATCGACTATGCCAAGCAGGTTGCCAAGAACAGAGTCCAGCCCGCGACGTGGACCTTCATCGTCGACGAAGCCGACAGCTCAGATGTCCAGACGTGGGTCGATACGCTCATGACGAAAGCATACGGATCCGCGAAACGATGCAAGAGAGCCAAGGTTCTGGTCAACCCACACGCGGGACCGGGAGGCGCGGAGAAAAAGTGGCGCGGCGACTGCGAGCCTCTGTTCAAGGCGGCGCGAATGCCCATGGATATCGAGCTGACCACCTTCTCGGGCCAAGCTCTTGATATCGCGCGCGAGATCGATGTCGACGCATTTGACACCATCGTAACTTGCTCGGGCGATGGTTTGGCTCATGAAGTTTTCAACGGTTTAGGCCAGCGCCCTGACGCGGCGCAGGCGCTGCAGAAGATCGCCGTCTCGCACATTCCATGCGGTTCGGGCAACGCCATGAGCCATAACCTCTACGGCTCGCACCGGCCCTCCATCGTCGCTCTCGCCATCATCAAGGGCGTCGAAATCCCGATAGACCTGATCAGCATTACACAGGGAGACCGACGGACGCTTAGTTTCTTAAGCCAGGCGCTTGGTGTCGTAGCCGAGAGCGACTTGGCTACCGAGCATTTGCGGTGGATGGGAGGCGCACGTTTCACGTGGGGATTCCTAGTGAGGATATTCGAGAAGAAGTGCTACCCCTGTGATCTTGCCGTAAAGGTGGAAATCGAGGACAAGGCGGGAGTCAAGCAACATTACAAACAGTACGCGCAACGCGCTTCGCTCACAAATCAGCTTCGCCGACGCCCCAAGGGCGGAAAACGCAGACGCCTTCGCGGGTCAAGATGCTGAGCGACAAGGCTTGCCGCCTTTGAGATTCGGCACCATCAACGACGACCTGCCGCAAGGCTGGGAGCTGATACCCCACAACAAGTTGGGCAATCTTTACTGCGGAAATGTAGGTTGCGCTTTCCATTCCGATGAGATGAGTACTGATGATCCTAGATGGCGTTCATGTCCCTTGATACCAACTTCTTCTCCGCGGCCCTCCCCAACGACGGTCTGATGGATCTCGTCTGCATCGACGGAGACATGTCCATTGCTGCCCAGCTGAGCATGCTTCTGTCAGTGGAGAGCGGCGAGTTTTTCGACAACCCTTTGGTTTCGTACCGCAAGATCTCGGCTTACCGCATCATCCCACGCAACCAGAAGGACGGCTACATCAGCATCGACGGAGAAAAGGTACCGTTCGAGCCGTTCCAGGCAGAGATCCACCGCAGTCTTGGCAGGGTCATATCGAAGAGCCGCAAGTACGAGGCGCCTGGTCCCATGGGCTGGGAAAAGGAAAGGATCGGGGCCTAAATGGCAGCGGCCATGTTTGTTGCAACTCGCTCCGGGGTCAAGAGGAGCGGATTCTGAGAGCGTAGGTAAATGTAGCGTTTTGCTTCTTGAGAAGTCGAGATACCCAGATAGACCAAGATGGAAAGAGCGCAACCGTCGCCCGGCCGATTGCATTTGAGCAGGCCCGGCCGGCACAAGACGGGCCATTGGTTATCACTGTATACTATAGAACAGCGTTGCACACATAATATTTACTTTTTGGGGTTCCCATCACCACCGCCCAAGAGTCCCTGAAATCTTTTTTGTAAAAGTCATGCCTCCCGTTCTGAACCAAAAACAAAAGCCACAGAAAAACGCCGTGTTCACCGTCCGATGCGAAATACACGAGGAAGCCAATCTCCTCTATTTGTCGTCGATGCCGCCCCACTCGTCATCGTCCTCGTCCATGCCGTCCGCCGCCTCCGTCTCCTCGGGCTTGCTCTCCGTCCACGGCAACCTCTCGTCCTCGACGGCCTCGGCGGCCTTGGTGCGCACCGTCTTGACAGGCGACCTCTTGAGCGGCTCGACGAGCTTGCTAAGCTTCTTGGCGAACGCCACGGCCTTGTCGTCCTCCTCCCCGAGCATCTCGAGGCGCTCGAGCTCGTCGACCCAGATGTCGACCCCGTGCAGCCTCAGCCCGATGGGCATCTTGCGCAAATCGCCCTCGAGCTCGAACGGGAACTCGGCGTAGACGGCCAACAGCGCGTCCGCCCGCGCATCGTCGTAGGCGCCCTCTTTGACCCACTGCAGCCCCGAGGCGAAGCTCCGCCTCACCAGCAGCAGAAACTTCTCCATGCGGAGGACGTCGATGTTGGTCCACTCCCTGGCCATGGTCTCCCAAAAGGCCGAGAGCCAGGCGGGCACGTCGTCATTGCGGAGGCAGGACGTAAGGCCGGCGAGCTCGGCGGCGAGGTTCTGCTGGGGGACGGGGCGGTCGCACATCCACATGGCGTAGAAGAGGCCCTTCCAGAGCTTGAGGGCGTCGAGGCGGGTGAGGGAGCGGTGGGAGCCGAGGAAGGTTTGGAGCGAGGTCAAGGCTTGGGTCCGGAGCTTTCGGTCTGTTTCGGAGGGAAGAAGGGGGAGAGGTCAGCTTTCGTGTCCGTACGGGCTCGGTTTTGGTTGGTCGTCTTGCGACGCGCGAGAAGAACGGAACGGGGAGGGCGCAGCGCAAAGGGACGAGGGGGGAGGGGAGTGGACGAACCGCTGGAGGCCAGGTTCCTTATGAACGGCATGTTCTGTTCTTGAGACGCCATCTCGACGGTTGCGGTATGAGCAGTTCTGCTGCTCAATCTTTGTCGGTAGTTGTGGTTGTCGCCGCGCAGGTGTCTCTCTGCTGGGCCACCGGGAACTGCGAGTGGGATAGGTGCCGAAAATAAAATTATTGTTCACCGAAGAAACTGCCCCGCCGATCCTCGGTGTGGGAGGCAGGGTCCCGGGGCGAGCTCGATCGGGTGACCGCCTTTGGAAAGTTGAGACCCGCCAGGTGGCGCAGCCTGGGAAGCACGTGTGGCGCATGCGGTCTTGGTGCCGGGCCAGAACCGGGAAGGGTGGCTGATGCTGTGGACTATGTTCGGCTCTGAGAGGTCCACTTTCGGAGGCCGCTTGGAGACTTTGGGGCCGGGTCGGTTGATATCACCTTGTTCAGGCATTGGGGAGATTGACAACTCCCAGAACAAGGGGGAGAAGGATGCGATATCGAGCTCTTCCCCGCTCATGGTACATTTTCAAGTCATTGATAGAGGCCAGCCAGCCTTTCCTTACAAGAGGTTGCCTCTGGCTTTCCCTTTGGCAGTGTCAGTTGGGAAAGAAATCTTCACAATTCCGGTCAGTGAATTTTCCTGCAGTCCAAGTAGCTCGATTCCAGGCGTCATGTTTATCCTTCCATACTTCCTCAAAGTACTGCTTGGTGCCGCCAACTTGCGCTCGATTCTACCTCATCGTACTTTCATAGCTGAAAACCACAACGTCTGACGTCTAAACTTGAAAACGATCGTCGGCGGCATCAAGCGTAAGACTTTTTGATCACGAATTGAGTTCCATTAAGGAGCGAATGGCAACTTTGGACAATTGGATCCCTTTTCCCGGTCGATGTGGTGTCATCGTTGGAAGACCATTATAGACAGCGCTTCACTCAGAGCAACCAACCAAGCAATTATGTGAATGCCCCTCATGCCAAACAACCAACTTCAACTTCAAAGCTGATTCGGTTGCCTCTAAAGAAGTAAAAGAAGCAGTAGCTATGTTCTCATTGACCAAGGCTCCTTGATCAAATGGTTGGGTGGTGGGGCCTGGGTGAGCTTTCAAGACAGAACGGGGTGAGGCGTAATGGAGCCGGGGACCTCTGAGGTTGGCATCACTTCATAACAGCCACGGGTCACCGCCGTCTCCCCTGATCACTCCTGGCGTCCATGAGCATCCGCCCGTCTTGTCTTGATACTGCGAAGAATCCTCGTGGTCTTAATGACGTAGTTCGGCTTCCGAGGTCCTTCCTAGGACACTGATTACAGCCCGAGACCTGTCTTGCCTCACTTTCTCCCAGTCTCTTTTAAATTTCTCCTGCTCCCGTAACGTTCACCTTAGTTTCAAATTTATTTCTCACACTTCATCTTCAACGTCCAACTTCCAAGTCGCCGTCACCACCACTGGCCGAGACCTCGATTCTACTCTCAACGGGTTTATATTTCATTTTCTTCGTTGGCCCTGAAGAAATTGGCATCATCGTCGTCTTGGAGCTTTCGCATCTACTCTCTTCCTTCTTTCCCTTTTATTCTTTCTTCACGATTTCATTTTGGTCGTCGTTTCATCTCACCGTCTCCAAACCCTCTTCGCACATTCTTTCTTTCCTTCTCCGTTTGTTGACGCGCCCAAGCATCAAAACAAGACAGAGTGCCCTCACTTAAGTCGCGCCAAGCTTTCTCTCCTGCCTGCTGTAGGCTTCTGATAACACCTGAGCCAGTCTCACCCCTACTCACACTTGACTACACCCGCGTTCTTACCCTCACTCTCACCTTCACTCCTACCTCCACTTGCAGACCAACATTTTTTCTGAATTTTCTACACCGTGTCGTCCAATCTTTCCATCTTTTCACCCTTCCACTCTTTCAATTGCGAAGCTTCCAACTTTTCCAACATTTCAACCTTCGACCTCTTTCCCGTCTCACCTCGTCAACCGACATCGAACGCTAAAACAAACTCTCCACTTGATCTCAACCTCGACGGCCTGGTGCGAAACTCTTCTTTTCCATCTAGAGTCCTTCTCTTTCACCCGAGTCTCATTTACTAATACAAATCTTAACAGGTGTTCCACGGCAATGGCTTTTTCGCCCAGCTCCTCGAAGATAGCAGTTCCGACCTTTGCTGACGGCAACAAGACGCCGCGCCCAGGGTAAGCACCACAATCTTTTCATTTGTGTCCCAGGCTCGTTTTCTCGTGTCACTCCCACCTGCCTATCTTGCCGTTGCTGGGCTCTAAGCGGTCAAAATATCATTTTGATGAGATGTCGAGAGCTCGGAAGCCGGGGCATGTGTGCATCGCCAGGGCTATTTGGACAGGCCATCCACCCTACTCTGGGTTGGGGCGTCACCCTTCGGCTTCCGGTTCTGCCTTTAGGCGGTACGATCTCAACCACCTCGGGCTTCATTAGTGAACGTCCTGGGATGGTCCAGCTGGGCTCTTGCTGCCACCGAATCGTCCTGCTGGGCAGCAGGGTAGCGAGCCTCGAGGTCCACCCTACACTCTCGTTTCCGGGTATGCCCGTGTCATTGGTTGTGCCCCCTTGCAAGACATACCACGGGGGTCCGCTTTCGTGGGTTCATGGAGCCATTCCCAGTCGGACGACGGGGCTGGCCTCGAGACGACGGGACCCTCCAGACGATCATGGGTCCCTAGGAGTCTTCAGTCAACGTCGGCCACTGGGTAGCTGCAACGTCCTTCCTTCAAAAGTTGGACCGCGCAGTAGCCTGGCCTAGCCAGTCGGGTGTTCCTCCATGAACGTCAAGTCTCAAGAAGTACCCCCTTAGCGAGGTACTTTCGGTAGCAGCAGCAAAGATGCAGGATAACAAATGGAGAGGCACAACAGAGAATGACGAGTTCGGCTTACCAGTAAGGTTTTCCTTGCTGACTGGGTGAAGACGCAGATGAATATGGCCTTCGAGGTCCTCGATATCACGGTCATCCTCAATGAATCGATGGCTCAGACGTCTCAAGTGACGAAATTCGCGAATCCTAGGCAAGTCTCGTTCTAATCCCTTGTCCTCTTCACGTCTGCCTTTACTATTTGATGTTCATATCCCATGGAACAAGCACTGGCTTACCTAAAAGCAGGACTACAACACCAGTACCGTATCTGGTGACACGGAAATCCCGACATCGTTGCCGCAGTGCAAGACAAGTCGTAAAATCATAGTGGCACTGGCTGCCTCCAAGGGAATAAAATGAGAACTGAACGTGATCGTTTTGCGGAAACCACAAGCGCCTCACTGAGTATCTAATGGGTTACATTGAAGGCACAGGCATCGGAGGCTTTGCGTCGCGCAGAAGCTGCAGAGGATTGTGGGAAACTTTATGTTCGCGTCAGTTACCGGGCGGCGATATTGTGTGTGTGTTTCCTAGTGGCCGGTTTTGTCTATTTTCTTGTCATCATCCTGGATGTTCCCATGAAATTCTCTACGCGGGAAAGACTTCACAAACGTACTCGCGAGTAGACTGGATGGGCATCGAAGCCACTTGACAGGAGATGGCCTGGGCAACCTAGGGTGGACAGTATAGCATAAGCCTTATCGTTTCCCCAGAAATCTATAATGTTTACACTCTAATGTGTCGCTAAACCTCGCTTTGGCATACACACTCTTATCTCGGAAACCAGGTGGCTGGTGTCGGCGCTTCGTCGAATGGTCGAATACTTGCAACCAACATGTCTCTGAGCAACCAAGGTCTGCCTAATAGCGGAAACACACCAACCAGCCAAATTTTGCCACATTACCGAGAAAATCTGCCTTGGTCAGATTCGCACTTCCTGCGCTGCAGACTGATTCGGACTGCACACAGACCTCGCCCTCTCTCATGGAGACCACAAAGCCATTTCGTTCGGAGAGAGTCCCTCGCGCTCACACACCGGCCTCCTACCATCTGAACTCGCCGATGCTATTCTCTCTCAACTTCCCAACCGCGACATCGAGTCACGGCCGGAACACGTAGCCAGGGCGAAGCAACTCGCGGCACTTCTTCCTCTGAGAGAGCCATACGCCCATTACCAGAAACTACTTCGATAGCAAGATGAAGTTCTCTCCTCCGGAGCTGACGCAGACGTCCTCGAGAATGTACTCAAGCACGGATGCTTCCTGAACCTGCGCAGGATCACCATCACTCCCTTAGCCCGTGGTTTCCTGTTCACCCCTTTTTATGAAACACCAATGATCCGCAACCTCCCGTATGGCTTCAACTATCCGGTTCCACGCAGTTGGCCCACGCCAAAAAACTTGGAATCCTCCTGCATCTGGCCATGGATGGACGAGACGCGTGGTTTCCACATTTTCACTCGACTCCTTGCACAATACCCCAACGCAAATCTCACCGAGGTGGTCATCGAAACTAACCGACTCAGAACTGGGCTGCCGTGCCACATCTTTGATAGAGGTAGGCCACGTGAAGAATACAAAAATCTCGTGGCGGCGCTCCGGCGCCCTGGCTTTTCGCGACTGGATCTCGCCCTGACGGCTGAGGGCCAGGATATGCATCACTGGTCCTGTTTCCGCAACGGCCGCCTTCGAAACGCTTTGAATACGGACCTGGAGCATGTCAGTCTTCAAACAGACGTCGAACCATACCTGGACGTGCAGATGGATGCCCTCAGCACCGGCGGGTCGTTGGAACACTTCATTCCGTTACGAACCATCTTCCCGGTTAAGGCCTGGCCCTGATGGTTAGGTGAGACGACCTGCTTGGATTTCTGGGAACCCTGACGCATACGGTGCGCTATATTAAACTTAGCTTTCTCTACTTCCTGAAAGACTGCGGCAACCACAGAGACCTCCTCGCTGGGACTCGCAGGGATCTGGGCTGGCGGGAATGGCCTGCCCAACCTCGGGTTACAATGGGCTACGATATGTCTCAGGGCTTGTGTGCCGATCGGGATGTCTAGGTGGACGAAGAAGTAAACGATTTCCTCTACGGCGAGGGTGAGAATCCTTTTGTGTTCGAAGAGAATGGCGGAAATGCGATTAGCTTTGGTACCCGTGTCGTTCGGGATTCCTTCGAGCCAGAGAATGAGCGGCCTTACGTCAAGGAGATACTAGTCGCGATGAGTGTTAGTAAGGATGAAAGCTCTAGGGTGACAAGGCGCTGGCACTAGAACTGTAATTTGAATGTAGCTTCCAGGCACACATCATGATACAAAGACTGGTGATCACAGCAAAGTGGTGTTCAGCACGGAAAGTCGGGCCTTTCAAATAAAAAGTATCTCAAATAGAAGGCCAGGCCGAGAATAAAACATATCGAGGTTCGTACTTACCAGGCGTCAAACCCTCGACTTGAGAGCACAATTAGAAACATTAATGGACAAAATAACATTGATAAAAGGCAGAAATAGGTATCTGATAGAAGATTGGCAATCCTCTGGGTTGCGAACGAACCATACTTCACTCGCCGCAGCGAAACCCACTGAATCAATCAGGGCTGAAACCCAAGATAACAGGTCACAAGTATTGAATGCAAGAGGCTCAGCCCTTCTTCTCGCTGGAGGCGTCCACCCCTGAATCTCCATCGCGGTCCCAGATCGCGCTTTCCATCGAAGGGTACACCAAGTCCGCATCCTCCTCCCTCCACTCTTCAAGGTCGACCAGATTCCACTTCGCCCTCAAGAACCGACTACGGACCTTGTCTGACATGCCTACCATTCGGATCTGAACGCTCTTGCCAGAGTGCAACTGAATCTCGTCCTTGAGCTCTTTCAACGTCATAATGCCGGACGTGTCGATGAACGGCACCATGGTAAAATCCCAGACGACAACGGCAAGCGGCGTCTCCTTGAGGCGGATCTGTCTCTGCGCCCTGATTCTCTCCAACCTCTTCTCCGCCGCAACGCTCCAGTGTCTCTCGCGGTCGTCTTGGCTCATGCTGGTCTCTACACGGGGATACACCAGCTTGATAGCAGTCAGGGTTGAGGTCTTGGCGCGCTCGGCGTTAGGGAAGAAGATGGGATCGTTGAAGTCGACGACAATGGTGTCGCCAGGGATGGAGATGCTCGCGTTTTCGGTATGGTTCCCGGTGCCATGACGCCCACCATCACTGACGATACGGGTGATGGGCTGAGGGATGGTGTGGGCAATATCATTGTTACTGGAGTGGATTACGGGCTTGACGAAGGTCGAGCGAAGCATGGTCCAGACGATACTCCATGCCACCTGGGGACAGGTTAGTCCAAGTTCTGAAGGAAACCGCGAGAAGAATGACAAACCGCAACGCCGATGCCGATCTCGGCAGAGACAAAGATGGTGACCCAAAATGAGACCATTGAGGCGACGAAGTCGGGGAAGGAGATGCGCCAAAAGCGATAGAAGAGTGACAATGGCCCAAAGAGATGAACAACGGCCATAATCTGTCGGGTTCGAGTCAGTTAGCGAGCCCTTGAAAGGTTTTGATGAAAAGAGCTTACAATGATGGCAGACAGGGTTGCAGAAGGAAGCCAGTAAAGAGCTGGAGACAGCACGTAAAGCGTCAAAAGAATGAAGGCAGCGGTGAACAAGCCAGTCAGGGGACTCTTAACGCCACACTCGGAAGCGACAGCTGTTCGAGACATGGCACCACCCACAGGCATAGTGCTGAAAAAGCTGTTGACGATGTTGACGACACCCAGGTAGTTGAACTCCTGGCTCTGGTCGATTTGGTAATTGTTCTTCCTTCCGAAGGCCTTGCCGACAGCCAAGTGCTCGAGGGTACTGGCGACCAGGGGCGCAACGGCTCTTGTCGCCACTTTCTGGACTAAGTTTGAAGCGGGCACGATGGGATGAGTAATGCCATGGGTGCTGACCTGGCTGACCTTCCAAGAGTAGTCAGATTTGTCACGGCCACGGTTGACCATATAGCTGACGAGGGTGAAAACAACCAGTACAATGACGGCTCTGGAGTTGGCGAGGAGCTTGATGGCGAAGTGCCTCTTGCCCCATTTCTTGCCGACCTTTTCGAGGGCGACGAGGATAACGAGAGTTCCGAAACCGATGCCGCAAGTTGGACCGTCCCACTTTGGCAGGCGGCGCAGGACGTCACCGATGACGTTGAAGACGCCGGATGGTACGTTTGTCAGACCGACGAGGGATCCAACCTGGCCGAAGGCAATCACGAGAGCGGCGGCCGAGATGAAGCCTGTGAGGACCGGGAAGGAGACGTAATCCAGCAAGAAACCCAAGCCGAAGAGTCCGATAACGAGGGAGTAGACTCCGACCATCAGAGCGACCGATGAAGCAATGGCTGAGATGTCGAAGCCTTCCTCGCTCAAATCATGGACGATCTCGGCAGTCAAGAGACCCAAGATTGAAGTTGGACCGGTCGAGAGATCTGCAAAATACAAACATGGTCAGAATACGGTCACCGTTGAAACCAATATCGGGGCCCGGAGACCGACCTTTCGAGGTTCCCATGAAGACCGCAAAAGCAGCGGGAAGCCAACTCGAGTAGAGGCCGTTGGCGATTGGGATAGTTGCAATCTTTGCATAAGCCAGCGACTGCGGGATAAGCATGACGCCAACGGTCAGACCGGCGATGAAGTCGGTGATGAGCCATTTGGGAGAGTAACGAGGCAGCCACTGAACGATGGGAACCTTCTCTATGAGGTAGACTCCCGCGGCAGACGGCAGCTTGGGAGCCCCCGAGACGACGAAGTCGCGAACCCGAGCGATACTGGCGTCAGTCGTTATCTCGTCTCTCAACTTCTCGACGTTCCTGTTGATTTTCTCCATGATGATAAGAGTCCCTGAGGTACCGTTATTTGAAACAGGAACCAAAAAAAGGATATGAAGGAGATCTTGCCCGGGCCCTTCGGTGGTCGAAGAGATGGGAACAGACGGGTTGGTTTCAGGCAGTTGGGATGGTTATAGTCTCATCAAAAATAGGGGGTTCAAGAAGCGAGCCAGAACTTCATCCGGCCTCTCAATTCTCTTCCTTGAATTCTCAAAGATAACAACAGTCCAGCCAGCCCTGGCTGACAGAGGCGTTCTTTATGCTCCATGCACCGCATCCGATCTGCGTATTGCAGCTCCCGCTTGCGCAAGTCTTCCCGCCACAACACAGACCACATGGGAAAGGCAACCTAGGCCTTGGAGCAGACAGAAACTATCCAATACGGCTAAGGACACGCAATCGGAGAAGAGGGGAGGCGTGGGCCAAGCAATACCACAGCAACATCACGGTCGTTGTGCAAACTTGGCCCAACCTGGGCGAGGAACTGCCGTACCCCCCCTTCGGACGACACTCGGTATCCCCTCACATGCCGATGCCACCGGGGTCTAATGCAGTTCATCACTATTCAATCATGTAGAATCGCGTCGTCCACATTGGTGGGAGTTTGTACCAGATTTGCGTCGCGTCGGGGGAGCAAGCACCCCCCTCGACTCGCGGGAGTCGCGCCGCGAAAGCGCCAGCTTGGCCCGGTGTGGGAAACCTAATCACTGCAACCACAACTGCTCCAATAAGGAACTTCAACAGGACCTCTGGTCCCTGGATACGGTCGCACTCGTCAGTCCAACTCAGGGTGAAACTGCACCATCCTGCAGAAGGCTGGGAGGAGGGACTTGTGGAAAGCGCAGCGTGGCGTGGCAACATACGGCTGTGCGCAGATCACATGCCGCCCAAAGACGGCGGGAGGGGATTGATGCCAAACTGGATAGATGACGAGTAGGCGAGTCGGAGCAGGAATAGAATCTAACATTTCATAGCGCACACGAAGAACTACTACGAAGTAACGGGACACGGAGGCGCCGACTTGGAGTTACGTCAGCTGAGATGACGTCCGAGCACTATTATTCGTCATTACTAAAGGCCCAGAAAACCTTGAGCATCGCATCTTTCATAGACTTTTTAACTCTCTCGCCATAGATTCATTTCCTTGGCGCCCAAGAGCCGCAGTGCTAAGTCAATCTGCCAAGTCCTAGTCTCTTGGCTCCTCGTGGCCTCGACGACTTATCAGATCACCAAGACAATCTTGGCGTTTGCATATCAATCAGCGAGACCATTACGGAGGGGCCCGTCACCGGCAAACGCAACGGTATGACTCAACAGACGTCAAGACCAGATAGATGCGAGCCTGCTGTCGGTCATGCGGGTAATCTAGCGAGGAGAACGTGAGCCAGGACAGAAGAGGCGGCGATTGCGTTAATGGTAGCCAAGGAACGAGGAGGTCCTTGGTAGGACCCCCATACGCGCCTCTGGTTGCATGCATGGGCAGTCCGCATGGTAATCTTGGCAGCGGCATAACCAATTTCCTGATCTGGATTGGCGAGAAGAGATAACATGCTCGCGAGCCCATGACACGGACCACTTGGCCTTCTCTTTTCCTGTCCTTTGCCCACGCGTCAAAAAGCTACCGTCTGACTCGGGATTGTATGATTGATGTGCAGTACCCATATTGAAGCTGGCCCGGAGCCCCATCTCGGTCTGCAAGATAGGGCTTTTTATCACTCCCGAAAGAGAAAGCGTGTTCGCGCCGTTATCTGTATGTGTCTCTTTACCTGCCTCCATGTACGCTAGCTCGACGCAAGTTGAATCCCCCCCCGTCGTTCGCTCCTCTCGTGCCGCATAGACTAGGCCAAGACGCGGGGTACATACCCGTCCAATAGCGCTCCCGTCGTGCCCATCGGCTCTAACGGGGATGTCTGGACAAACGAACGTAATGACGAGGCGAGACGTCGTGTGCCGCTGAGTGGGCGTGTTCCACAGCGACTACTCCTGAGGCCCCCTTGTTACGAGGACTGGATACGACGGGACAAGCTTTTGATTTCCCCGGTCGAAGTGGACATGCCAAGACCGCGAATCAGGTGCCGTGTTCCGGGGCATGCAGACCAGGGTGACATCCGGCCTTGACCGGGGTTAAGCCAGTGCGAAGACAAGACCAAGTTGGGAATAGGAGATCAGCCCGCCGCGAGTGGGAAGAAAGCGATTTGGGGGGGGCGGCGGGCGGGTTGTGGGCCAACGGGCAACAAGAGCCGTGTGTGGGCTATCGACATCTATGTAGCATCCCTAACCACACTTACAAATGTCTTCGATTGAGATGCGGCAGTCACACCGACAGGACCCATGCCGAGTGGTAGTGGTTTGATGCCAGCTGATGGGTGTTTGCCAGTCCTTTGCAGACTCAACGAATCAGCTCAAGTCGCCGTTCGAACGGGAACAGCAGCCCGTTTCGTTCAGGGGCTAAGATTGTCCTCGGCTTCAAGGTCATACCCATCTCATCCCATCCCCCTCCGCCGACGCGCTCACATTTACCCCTCTTCACTCCTCCAACTTCCAGAAATAGGAATGGGTGTCGTCAACCGCAACCTTTCCCACGCGGCGGTCACTGACAGAGAGCGACCATTTCCGACCCGTCCACTCGTCTAGGAGGTCCTGCGCTACAGCCGCTACGGGAAACCGATGGAAGAAGATTGGACGACGCTGAACCCGCCTTGTCAGCTCTGCATCACGTCCGTGCCTGTTGAAACGGAACTATTGGCCCGGATTTGATGGTGTCGTCGTCTCGTGCGGGGTTCGACCTTCGCTCTTCTCGCTCGACGCTCATTCACCACCTTCTCGATTCATTAAGCATGTCCGCTTCCCTTTGTGGTCGTGACTCCTGCCGCTGGTCGTACCCTGCAATGAGCCCAACCTGGGCGGGTGAGGGGTCGAAGACGAGGCCCTGGCTCTCGAGGCAAGGGAGCCTGTTCGTCGCAGGTCGTGGTGGTGTGAACAAGGGCGGCGGCCTATTGCAGCCTTTCCCAACCATCTCGTGAGAGTGATCACGAACATGATGTCCCCTCTCCGACAGATCCATTAGAGATACGGTATCTGGCTAGACTGCATTTATCACGGGCGTCTTTCGGAGACCTGTCGGTAAGAACGTTGGAGGTGATGAGTGAAATGTTGTTGACGGATGTAGAAGTGTATACGTGTTCCGGTTCTAGTTCGAGAAGCGAGGGAGGCGATCCATGCAGCAGGCTGACTGAATGGTGATACGAGGGCTTGACTTGGCACTGGGAAATGAGTAATCCGTGGTGTTTGGACGAAAGTCTGAGGAATTCCGCATGGGATACCCTGCGTGACCCCATCGGTTGAATAAACTCAGAAACGTTACCCCAACCTCGTAGGCGCTTGGGAAAGAGATTATCGTCCAAGGCAGAGCATAATTCACAGGTCAAGTTTTCGGTAGTCAAGAGAGGAAACGTGAGGGTTCATCGTAGAAATCAGAGAGCTTTTTGACAAGAACAAGTGTATGCTATTATTGACTGATCAACAAAATATGTGGCCGTACGAAATGATGACTTTGTTGTGAGCGTTTCATCGCCAAAGAAACAAAACACCGCAAACACAACCAAGGAGGCTAATACAGCCATGTTACTGTTGTTGGTTCTGCTGTCCCCCCTCAGAGCTCTTCATTTTCGGTCTGAACGTTCTCGACATCATCCGACTTGGTAACCTCGTCCTTCTCGGCGCTGCGGACCTTGTCCCAGAACTTCTCCCCGGCCTCGGGGTCGTTGGCGAACAAGTGGTCGACGACTAGCTTCTTGGGGGTCTCGCCCATCCATTGGAACAGCGAAAAGTCTCTGAATTCGTCAGCGCGGAAGATCTCGAGCATTTCGACGGGTTCGTCGCCAATGTTCTCGACGAAGTGACCCATGTTCTTCGGGACGATGCCGACGTCTCCCGGCACGTAGTCAAAGGTCCTGGCGTTCCCCTCGGATGCGAAAATCGTGACTCTGGCGCGTCCCTTGATGAAAAAGGACCACTCGTCGGCGTTGGGGTGCCAATGCATTTCTCGGAGGGCGCCGGGTTCGATGATGGCATGGGCTGCGGCGATAGTTTTCGAAATCGGGAAGTTCTTCGAGTCTGTGATCCTGACCTCACCACCGGAGGTCTTCTTGGGTTCCTGGGCCAGCATTTTGTGCGTGAACTGGTGCTTCGACTTCTTCACCCCCTTGCCGGTGGGCGCCTCGTGGTTAATCGAGCCGGGCGTGGTTCCCTGGAAGATGTACTTCTCTCCTTCAGGGATGTGGGCGAAGACTTCGGGGGCCAGGTGGAAATTCTTTGCAATCACAGACTTGGGCGTATGCGCTAGATTGATGTCAGTACACGGAATCGCCTATCGAACCGCGAGAGTGCTCCAGCATACCAAGCCAATCCGTGAGGATGAACGTGGATTCCTCGGAAAAACGGCCATCGTCAAAGATCAAGAGGAACTCGGTTCCGTTCTCGCCGAGGCCTTGCAGAGAGTGAGGCACGCCGGATGGGAAGTACCTGGGTCATCTTCATCAGCGTCGGATGAGGGGCAGCAGAGAATTTTCTCCTGGCAACACACCATAAATCTCCCTTGTTCAAATCATCGAAGAAATTCCCTCCCTCGTAGTCGATGGCCGTGACACGAACGCTTCCATCGAGGACGTAGGCCCACTCTGCTTCCTTGTGCCAGTGAAGTTCGCGGATCACACCTTCGTCCAGTCGCATGTTGACTCCGGCAAGCTCAATACTTGTCGGTAGCTCACGAATTGTGGTCTGTCGAGTCCATCCGCCCTCCTGTGTACCGCTGATTAGCCGCGCTCCATCGTCATAATATTCCAGAGAACAGACGTACTTCGATCCGAATGTGGGAGTCCGCAAAGCTCCAGCGCATATTGGCGAGATTGCCATGGTCTGTACTCGGGGGACGAACGAGATCTGGGTTCTGTCTGGAACGAGCCTCATTCCACGGCCCGAGGACAGAGGCTCCGAGGCCATTGCGCCACGGCAAAGGGTCCAGCTCGTCTCCCACAGAGTCGACAGGCCCGTCATACTTGTCTTTGTGGCCGGGTGTGTAGGGAGGCGAGGATGCGCGGTACTTCGTGGGAAGGCCCTTTCCGTCGAGGAGACGCTGGCGAGGACTGTCTTGGACGGGAACGGCAAGGATCCCGGCGAGGAAGCTCAAGACGGCTCCAGAAAAGAGAAACTTTGCGGCGAATTGGCCATCTCCAACGTTTGGGAGGTGCATGATGGGTGAAAGATGTATGTAGGAAGAGGGAATCCGGCAGATTAGGGTGCAATTGTCTGATGCTCATACCTGTGAGCTGAACAGGCCGTACTGGCTTTTATAATTACGGCTCCTGGCCAAGACTCGATCGTCCTCGGTACGAAGCTGGAAACATTTCGGTAGCTCAAGGCTCGAACGACTTCCCGATTGCCCAATCACTAGCTCCTTGGCCCCTGGCAAGCTGCGCTGATCAGTTACACAGCTATCGGATGCAATTTTGCTTCCTGTAGGACAGTTGACCCCGAGTGAAGGCCGACGCATCTCCGCATCATGGGTAGAGGAGCTATCGCAAGGGGTGAGCTCGATGGAGCTGGAGATGCTGCGGGGTACGCTGCAATCAGTACAGCACATGCCCCTTTACCCCAAGCTCCGACCCCTGTAAGCGGTAAATGATTGGGGGTCATGGCGAGCTGGTTGTGACCTTGACTGTTATTTGACGGTGCTCTTGATCTTGGCTGGTTCTGCAACAATGCCGAGGAATGGTGAACAAGGTGCAAAGAGAGAAAGATACATGGATTAGCAGAGGTGACGCGTCTTGCAACGGAGGGCTGCACCCTCCTTTCTGCTTATGTAGGTTGTATGCATGTCAAAGACCTAAGCCCTGCCAGAGCCGGTGGAAGCGCATCTGCATTCTCTCTCTTGCGATGGGAGCGACCAGCCTGCTCTGCACGCCGATTCTGGTCACACAGTCACACAGCAGCGCGAGCGGGGACAATACAAAGAACTATATCTTTGATTTCTGGTAGGAAGTCTTTATACGTTTCATGCCCTAGAGCTTAATCTTTTGAAGCCGCTGACTTAGCGTTGCTTTAAGAATAGTGTCGAGTCCAAAGTATAGCAAGGGTCTCTCGTCCTACGAGAGAGGGAAACCATATGGTTGAAATTCCCGCACTTTGTTAGCAGAGAACTCGTTCAGATCAGACCAACAGCCAGGCGTTAGTTATTCAGAGATGAGAATCTCAATCATGCCTTCATTCTATTATTCTGGATCAAAAGGCGGCTGGAATCTAAGCATTGATGTATTAACTGCTATTCTTTTTCCAAGTTAAAGAGCATGCATTGATACATGTGTCTACCAGTTCCTGGTGCTTTGCTGCACCCATTTGCTTCTTTAACCCAACCGAGACTCGAGGCTTTTGAGAACTCAATTGTTATGTACCCCGTTCTCGTTTGGCTTGACCTTGATGTTGAACAGTAGTAGCCCCAGTAGTTATTATAACCAGTCCAAGAAGCATATCATAGATTTGGTGAACCACCTCAGATACCATGCTACGAGACTTATTCTTTTACACTTTAGCAATTCACCAACCAAGGCTCCCGGAAACGTCGAGTGTGGCGGTTTCATTTACAAGTAAGTGATGGATGGAGATGAAGCTAGAGATGTGCATCGCATAGGTATGATGCACGACTGGGTTTTACGTCGGATGTAAGGCATCCACATGACTGCTGTCGTCTTCAGCCGTGTATTATATAAGACATATCAGTGACTACCGAGCTGAGTAGGTCGTGAATTGGTGCAGAGGTTCTTCGAATTTTTTAATAAAAGAGTCAAAACCTCACCTTGAACTTGATGATTATTCTCACTCTCAAAAAGAAGCAAAATAGTCTGCAACTAAACGCTTGAGCAAAAGTTTCCATCGAAGCAAAATCGTAAAATATGACCGGAATCCAAGATATCGACGAAGAGTGAGTTGCATTATTACAACTCCTGTCTCAGTTCTAACATTGTCTTTCAGCATCTTTATCATGGTCGGCCTCAAACGGTACCGCGCAAAAAACCTGACTGGGTCCAAATTTGGCGATCTCTGCCAGGATACCATGGCCCTTGCCGACCCTCTTATACAACTCGTCGTCGAGGAGGATCGGGGATCAGCCAAACAAGAAACACAGAGGATACAAGAAAATGCCCCTAGCAACCAGAATACAGCTTCTTGGGCCCACAATGAGGAAGTCGCCATCGACTACTTCAACGCAGCTGGCGATTACCAATCTGCCGCCACCGATGACAGTATTCTCAGCCAAACCCAGTTTCAGCCGGGCTACTTTTCTGCTGACGTGGAGACTAAGTGCAGAGCCAATGCTAGCTTGCATGGCGGACTTCAGCAGCAGCCAGCTACTCTCATTCCAACTTCCCAGCTTACGACAAAAGCTGATGCTGTTGGTAATGGTGCTAGTCTACTTGCTGGTGTCGTCGAGGGCAAACATGCTCCCGTTTTGACTTCTAACTCTGCTTTCGATCCTGTCTCCGGATTCGAAATGGCCCTTTTCCCTGTTACACTGCACAACGCTCTGCCAGTACTTACCTCAAATACTAGGCAAGCTCTTCCTTGGTCTGCAACACATGTCCCCACCCCAGCTCCTCGAGTCAATATAAGCTTTCATACTACCCCTTTTGCCCCTGACCTACCTCATGTTTCCCTCGGAACCAGTTTGGGCTCCTCCTCAGTCCCGTCGGAACCACACTACCGCTCTTTTTGCCAATACGGCGGCTGCTGCCTAAGCTCAACTATTAAGAGGCCAACATCAACACCCCTCAAATTCATGGCTTTAATAGTATCTCTGCAAGGAAACAACATTGGGTACGGTGAAGAAAAAAAAAGGCTGCCTAGCAACATACTCTCGATCGAAGGCCATCGCCCCTCCACGATTATTTTCGCAAGCCACGAGTTAAACACCTTGAGTAGCGAGGCTAGATTCTCTTTAAACTTGTTTTCGGCCTGGAAGGATCATTCACATTTCGGTGATAAATCTTCAGCATCAGCTGGCGGGGGCAATCCCAGGACCTCGTCGCCAGACAATTCTGAGAAAATATGAGGCATGGATGGCGTATTTGCTGGGGAATTCGGTTTTGACGAGTGCTATTGGCCCATGTATTAGTTTTCAGTTATCCAAAACACCAATACCAGCTAGTGCCATCCCTTTCACATCTGAGTCCAACTTCCCATATGTGATATGTCAGGGAAATCTGCGACTTTGCTCAGCTAGAAGATGTCCACAAATAGCAAAAACGTCATATTTCTTCAAACACAATTGATATTAATGCAACTATTAATGTGCACTTTATTGTGCACTCATCTAAATCTTTATCCAGGGCTCAAACATTTTCCAGGAACCTCATCATGTCCCAGAGAACGATAAGCACAGAAAGGCTGATCTAAACGCCTTGCTACCAAGACAGAGAACGGACTGGTTGTCTGCGGCTGAAACGACCGACATGCTCACAGGTAAGCAAGAGCACCAAGAGCGAGAGCGGCCATGAAGCCGATGTGGCCTTGTGTGGCAGCACCGTTGACGGTGACAGGAACCTGGGTGGTGGTCGCGGTCGCGGTGCCGTTGCGGGCGGTGACCGAGCTGGTGACGACAACAACCCGAGTAGTCGCGGCGCTGGCAGCGGATGAAGCAGCACTTGTGATCGCGGCTGAAGAGGCTCTGCTGGAGGCCACGGCGGCGGTGCTGGCGGCAGCGCTAGCTGCGGCGGAGGCAGTGCCAGCGGCGCCAGCGCCTCCAGCGACGGCGACACAGATGCGGCCAGCGGCGGGGATGACCTGGTCTGAGGGCACAATGTCAGTCTTGCTATAGGGGTCGACAGGTCCGGGAGCTGGTGGTTGACTTACTGACGGTAACATCGTTACCGCAGTTTTGGATCACGCAAGGGGCACCGGCGGTGATGATGGCCTGGAAGTTGGCGGGGATGCAGAGGCAAGCAGTGTCACCGAGGGTGCACTGGCCGCTGGCCGTGATGGCGTTGGCCAAGCATTGCTGGGCGCATTGCGGGATGTCGGCGAGAGACTGGGCGGCGGCGAGGCCGGCGAATGCGACGATGGCGGCGGTATACTTCATCTTGAACTTGGCGATGTTATCGACTGACTCGAATAGCAGTAAAATGGTCGAGTGATATTGGGATTTGCAACAACGAAAGTCTTGTCTGGGCCGTCTGAAGCGAGAGTTGTAGTAGGTAGTGAGCTGATGATGGAAGAAAGTTCAAACCCGAAGAAGCGGAAAACTTTGCTTCTCATATACTCACCGGCTCACAGCTTCAGAGCACCGTAGTAGACACCAGCGGGGTCATACGAGGCGGGTTCTAGCTTGTCTGAACAGCTCTGCTAGACGCAATCGAGCTTGAACTGCTCCCGTATCCAGCCAGTTCTCTGGAATGTGGCACTGGTCGTTTGCAGCCACACAGGTTCCCAAATCCGTTCCTGAGACATACCCGCCCAAGCAGAGCTTCCAATTCGTTTCTTACAGCTCAAAGTTCCTTTGGCGCCAGACTAGAGGGGAGCTTGCTGAGGGGGTGCCTGAACGGTTCAGGCCGGGTTCAGGAATTCTGAGGAGCGCTGAGAGCGTCCGCGTGGCGGTGTAGGGCGGATGCCATGATATTTTGGGATACCCTTACCCTATGCGGCAGACCCGGCTCAGTTTGGAACAAGCCGAGAACAGCAGCCGAGGAAGAGTGCCATAGCTACCGCGTCATCGATCGGGCTTGGAAGGCCCGGAGTAGAAGAATACACGATGACATCAGAGGCAATTTCTCGGCTGGTCGTGCAAATGCCTTGGAGCTTGCTGATATCACCCAAAGCAGTGTCTCTCCTGAGCGCTACATACAAGGGCATGGCTGGAGGAAGTGAAACAGAAAAGCTTAGCGTTTCTATGACTGCGCTGCCAGCACCAACAGGTCCGCCCACGCTGACGAGGACGGGAAGTTGTCTCCCAACCTCTCTAACCATTACGTTGCCGAGCTAGTGAAACAGTTTGAGTGATTCACTCGTCGGCGAGGCTTGACGACCGGAGAGCCAGAAGTTGACACTATCGATGGTGATAGTAGGATAGCAATTACAACATGAGCTGACGCTATCTAAACCAAATCAAGAGTACTAACTACACGGCACAAAGTCTACATGATGCATGTCTTTCGCGCCCCTGAGGGCACCCGTCTTCCCAGAATCCGTCCATGCAATCCGTTACATGTTTAGTCCGTTCCGTTCCAATCCCCCCCCGATTCCACCGTTACAAAGAAGATAGTATCAATGAAAGACCCTACGCTGACCGATTTCACGCATGCTATGTGTGCCCCGACAAACAACAAACGAAAAAACAAAGGAAATGATACCATAATAATTCATGCGTCGCTACAAATGTCCAGTAATATCCGTCGCTATTCCCATGCCCAGGTACTAAATCAGTTGTGAGTATTTATGAGGATCACTCGCTCTTCTCGCCCTCAGAGTGGGAGTGCTGAGACGAGGACCTCTTCATGCGCAGGTCGCATCGTCGCATAATTTGACTGGAGAGAGGGTAATCAGCATGATGTACGAGCACACCGATAGAGAAAGGACCAAGCTTACATCCCGCCCCGTTCGTTCGGGTTCCGTACCACTACCAGCTGCTCCTTCTTCTTGTCGCTGTCTTTCTTTGTCTTCGTCGGTTGTCTCGCGTGGGACGACTCCCTCGAGCGCGTCTGCAGCGACGGCGTTGACAGGCGTCCGCGCAGCTGGCCAATCTGGTCCTTCAAGCTGTTGACCTCGGCTACCGACGCATCGTACGACGCGCGGAGACCTTCGAGTTGGGCGTTGACGAGAGTCAGCTGCGACATTAAGGTCGCGTTCTCTTGGCGCAGCTGGGGTGCCTGGCCGGCCTCCGGCTCCAGCGTCGCGACGCGAGTGACCAGGTCGTCTCTCTCCGCCATGAGAGAGCCGAGCTTCACAGTCTCGGACTGGAGCTGGTCGTTACGATCCAGCAGCTCGGCAATGCGCTGGCGAAGTTCCTCCATGATGGAAGACTCGGGAGGTGTGATGGACTTGGCAGAAACGGACTCGGCCTTCTCGGTGGCGACATTTCCCTCGACAGGTGCCGACTCGGGCTCCGCAGAATTGGGCTCTGGGGCTGCCTTAGAGGGCTCCGAAGGCGCCGCGGACTTCAGGCTGGCCGCATCGTCCTTGACTCCTTCGGCTGTTGGCGCCTCCTCAACAACGGGGACGGGAGGGGCTTCCTCCGTGGGTGGTGCAGGAGGCGCCTCCTCAGGTACAGGCGGGGCTACTTCTTCTTCACCCTTGACGGTGTCTGTGTCGCTCTCATCTGTGGAGCTTATGACAGACGGGGCGGCCGAGCCGACCACAGAGGGTGCAGCTGATCCGGCAGCGGAGCCGGCGATGGAGCCCATGAGCGACTCCGCGCGTCTGAGCTCACTACTGACAGACTCGTTCTCGTCTTTGAGCGACGCGTTTTCGGAGCGGAGGCTGTTGCGCTCCTCTGACAAGCTGAGGATTTGGGAGCTCTTCTCATCTTGATCCTTGAGCAGCGCCCCGATTTGGGTCTGAAGCGTCGTGTTCTTTCCCTTGAGACCTTCGACCCGGGTTTTGATCTTGTCGTACTTGGCCTTGACACCTTCGAGGTCCTTGACCTGGGTCTCAAGCTCCCCCTTGCTGAGTTCAAGCTCGCCCTTGGTGGCTTCGAGGCTCTCGAAACGAGTTTGGATGTCGGTGTTTGTGGTCTCGAGTTGCGTGAGTCGGACCTCGACTTCTTGCTTCTCGACTTCGAGGGCGCTGAAACGACCCTCGATGTCCTTCTTCTCGGTGTTGAGCTTCTCGATATCGGCCTCGAGGCCTTTCTTCTCGGCCTCCAGTGCATTGAAGCTGTCTTGAGCCTTCTTCTTTTCCGTCTCCAGCTTCTCGATGTTGGCCTCCAGGCCTCTCTTCTGTTGGTCGAGGTCGTCGATGCGGTCATGCAAACCCTTGTTGGCTTGGCTCAAGACATCGTTTTCCTTGCTGAGCTCTTCGACTCGTGGTTTGTAGCTGTCAACATCCATGCGCAGCAAGTCGCGCTCGACGGTGAGGTCTCCGATCTCTGTTCCCTTGCGGACGAGCTCCGTCTCGAGCCCGATGACCCGGATCTGAAGGCTCTCCTTGGTCAACTCGAGCGCAGCAATCCTCTCGATGAGGGCGCGCTCGGTCTCCTTGGTGACGTAGTGGACATCACCAACGCTCCTCTCCAAGTCACGGCACCGGGTCTCGAAGTGCTTCTTGATCTTTTCTTGTTCGGCAATGTCCATCTCGAGGACGGCGTTCTTGGTGGCAACCTCCTCTTTGGCATCTTTCTCGAGAGCGATTTGCTTCTCGAGGTCATTGGACTTGGCTTCCAGTTGTTGTTTGATGCCCTTGAGCTGGTCGCGTTCACGTTCGACGTCTTCAAGCTTCTTCTCATGCTCGCTGAGGCAGCTCTTCACGTCCTCCAGGAGACGGCTCTGGGCGTCGAAGTCGCGAGCGATCCTATCTTTGAGGCTCCTCTCCTCACGACGCTTCTTCTCGGTCTTCTCCTTGTCGGCGGAGAGTGTGCTAAGCTCTCCAGGGCGTCTTCAAGTCTCTTGTCGGTGTCGGATTGCTTGCCGAGGAGGCTCTTGGTCTCCTCCTTCATGCGGTTGATCTCCTGGATGAGTCCATCCTCGACCTTCTCACGTTCGCGGAGCTCTTGGGAGGTGATGTGCTGGACCACGGGAGGGGCAGGGGCTACGGGGGCTACCTGAATGTGAACGGTCTGTCTCTTGGGGGCGACGATGTCGACACGGGCGCCCTTGAGGCTGGCGGGCTTGGCCGGGGGAGGTGGAACGGTGTTGTTCCTCACGACTTGCTTCTCAACAGTGAACGGCCGGGTGCGGACAGCCGAGGTGTAAGTGTCGGACTTGCTGGGATAGGTATCAAAGTCCTCCACGCTGGTAGCGTTGGTGATGGTGGAGCGAGAATCGAAGCTGTACTTCGACTCGACGTCCGAGTCATTGGTATCATCTGCGGAGGGGTAGACAGCTTCATTGGAACGTCTCCATGGCCGGCCAAGCTCTGGGCGAGACGGACGACAGCGGAGAGCAGGAGGTTTGAACATCAGAGGAGGCTTTCCGTTGCTGTCCTTGCGTCTCCAGCTTCCGGATGAGCTGACGCTCAAGTCCGATCTGTTGTCTGCCGAACGATCCATGGGAGCGAGTGAGATCTCGGAAACGTTGGCGTTTGACAAGTCGAGTCTCTCTAGAGGAGTGCTGTCTGGGATGGAGACTGAGGGCCGTCTCAGTCTAAAGCGGCCGCGGCCCTTCGCGGGCACAGGGTCACGGGTGGGAGCCATGGAGTCGTGTGATGTGGTGATGGTGGGGATTCGGTCAAGAGCAGTAGCTCTGGTAAGTGATGATGTTATTTTTTGGTTTTTCTCAAGTTAAGTGCCAAGCTGGACGTCTGATCTGGGGCTGATGAACTTTGCGAGTGACATTGAAAGTGTATTGGTAAGTTGATGAGGGGTAAAGTTGCATATCGGGTCTGCTCGGATCTACTATCAAAGAAAGATGAGATCGGATAGGGGATTCTGGATGCAGGCGACGAGATGGTTTTGTTCAGAATATTCAGACTATCGTGTTGTGGGAGGGAAGAAAAGGGGAAAGGGAGGTAGAGGGTGATCTACGTACGACAACAGCCCAACCGGCAGAAAATCATATTCGATATTGCCCGCCTTCACCCGTGGCCGCCCCAGCGCGCTTACCCCCGTCCAATAGGGCACATACGTCGACCAACTTCGGGCGGACCTCGAGCGTCGAGACATGGATAGTCGAGCCAGTCGAGCCAACGTCTAGGGCGAGGCGTGGCACCAAGGGCGGTCCCAAATGGCCTCCACGAAACTGTTTGGCGGAAGGCCCAGCCTACATCCGGGACACAGAGTAGCGTCGAATATTAGACACGCAACGTCGTCACTCTGTGGCCCTTTGGGCCAACAGTGCCGGGTTGATTGGCCCATGCCGCCGTCAGGGGGAGCAAACCCTGTTTTCCACGGTCAATCCACCTTGTCACTGGTGCCCCCGTGATTTCTTTGGGCCCCGTTCCACACTCCATCTTTCCATCCCGCCTGCCGGGGGCCTAAATGCGGGAGACTAGGGGGGTGTGCCACCATCCCGTAGGTTTGGGCAGACGGGCTTCAGCTGCTACGACGACGACCGTATACGAGAACACCACTGTGTAGTATCCCCAAGTGGCGAAACAGACATGTGTAAGTCTCCCGTTGCTGGACGGATTCGAGACTTTGGGCGCAGCAGTCTGTGCATCGCCGCATTTCGCTGCGTTTATCGCCCTCACCATCGCAAGAGTGCTGTCAACATCATTGCCGATGGTTGTCCATCCTCTCTTGCTTTAGCTTGCTTTGCCAAAAAAGCCAAACAAGCTCAAAGCCCTATTTTGCAGGGGTCGAACGGGTCATGAAGGGTACAGGACAACGAATCAGACGGGCAATGTTGAGCTGAGATGAGTCAGGAATGTCGGAGACAGGGCCTTTGAACCAGTCGTTTTGGCAGGGCAAACCGGCGGAAATGAATTCGACTGGGCTCTTGTTTTTTCTATTTTTTCCTGTTTGTGCGCAT
>JAIMZG010000158.1:0-41987 GCA_020466075.1 Colletotrichum coccodes | reverse complement strand
AAAAAGCCGAGCTCGAGTCTAATTAGTTCAGTCGCGCCTCTGAACGGGACGGGCGCGCAAAGTAGTGGGTCCGCCCCAGGGGCGGCCGGGGAAATGGCACCGCTGCGCCGGGCACCACCGGTACTGATTGCAAGGGGACCGTGAATTAAACTGTCTGTGAACGGAAAGTGCGTCCTGTACAGTTGCCGAAGGCGACTACACTCTAATTCCAACTTCATTTGTACAACAACCAACCCGAACTTTGACAGGCCATCATCATCAACTACAACTGGTTGTTAGGAGGCTCACACTCTCCAGTTTGCTTTTTGGAAATTCTCTCCAACAATACTGAACACTTACCCCGATGATATAGCCCAGTTCCGCCCCTCCATGCCGGGTGCGGAGAGGCCATGCACGTGCAGATATCATGGCATCATCCATGTTCTTGGGAGTCGTCGAGGCCCTGGTGGCCGGACTCCTTACTGCGCAGGGATTTGCAACCCATCCTGTCTGCATGATCTTACCGACTACTTGCATTTACCTAGCTAGGCTTCTTCGTTATCGGCGCGGTCCCGTGATTTGCCAGTCAAGTGTTAGCCCCTCGCCCGAAAAAGGCAACCACTTCGCTTTGCTTGTGTTCGAGCATGCAGCTTGTCAAAAGACCTCGGGGGTCGTGTTCTCCAACAGCTTTAAGCGCTTTGGCGTTATAGTGTCGAAGTAACAATCCGAAAGGAGACGGGTTGATTCGCCATGAACTGTTTTGAGCGAAAGAACGTCTTCCCGGACTCGATGAAGTCATTCCGTCCTTAGCTCAAACTCGCCCCTGTTTGCTGTGGCAGACTAATCGGCCAATCTGCCGCATCTCCTCAAGTCTTCTCCCCTCAAATATATCCTTGTCCACAGTCTTGTGATTGTTTATTCTCAGTCTGGCAGGCTAACCGTTCCATGTTCCAAAGACACTCAACTGCCGCATCAGCCCAGCAGAGCAATGGTCGGCTTACTCTGGCACAGAGGCGATGAGTGGCGACAAGTATGGAACTACTGGTTCAAGTGGACCGACGAACACCTCATGCCCGACGACCTCCACCCGATGATTTACACTTACGACGAGCTGGGAGCAAAAGCGCTGGACCGTCTGGATGAGATATCACCTCCGACAAAGCCTCCGCCCCCCAGCGAGAAGGCCGATGCCGGCCCAGAATCGAAGCCCCATCGGGACCTCTACGCTCTTTTGAGAGATAATGCAGACTCGGATGAGACCCTAAAGAAGCTATGGACTGAGATCAACACGATCCCGGACTGGGTCGACTGGGCCCAGATTGAACGCGGGCAACAGGTCTTCATCCGCTACGCTGGGCCTGCGATATTCGCCGTAAGCGACCAGTCGCACACCGCACATCATGAGACCTCACTAACACTACGCAAAGCTCACGTTCCAATCCCTCGTGGGAGGCATGGGCGGCCGCCGCGTCGTCGAAACCCTCTCCCGCACCGGCGGCTTCGGCGTCAAAGTGACCCGCCGCCGCCTCCTCGAGACCTTTCAGCACATTCTCCAGGTCACCCGCGACCTCGCCTCCGTCCAGCCCGGCGGTGACGGCTTCGCCTCCTCCCTCCGCGTGCGTCTCCTCCATGCCGCCGTCCGCCGCCGCATCCTCGCCCTCGCCGCCGAGCGGCCCTCTTACTACGACGTGCAGGCTGGGGCGTGCCCGTGAACGACCTCGACTGCATCGGCACCATCTCCACCTTCTCCGCGACGCTCCTCTGGATCGGCCTCCCGCGGCAGGGCATCTTCCTCACCCACCAGGAAAAGGCGGATTACCTCGCGCTCTGGCGGTGGGTCGCCTTCGTCATGGGCACGCCGACGGACGCCTTCGCGTCCGTGTCGCGGGCGCGGGCGATGATGGAGTCCCTCCTGGCGTCCGAGATAGAGCCCTCCGACACCTCGCGCGTGCTCGCAAACAACGTCCTTTCCGGGCTGTGCAACCAGCCGCCCTCGCACGTGTCGCGCGAGTTCCTCGCCGCGGAGACGTACTGGCTTAACGGGCCCAGGCTCGCGCGCGCGCTGGCCGTCGAGAGGCCGCCGTTTTATTATTCTCTGCTTATTGTCGGGCAGTGCATCTTCTTCATGGTCATGTGCTACTCCCGACGTCTGTTCCCGAGCTGGGACAGGTCCCGGAACAAGGTAGGATCGCTCAACCCGGGCTGTTTCGTCAGGGCTTCAGCTGACGGCCGCGAAAGAGCCTCCAAAAGGCTCTCTTCAACCTGACAGTCCACAAACCCGAACTCGGCGCTCTAGGCAAGGAGACGAACTTCGAGTTCAAGTACATCCCGACCCTGGACGTTTTGTCCACCGAGGCCGCCGCCCGGTCGTACCACCTCGACCCGTCCGCCTACGGCCCCGCCCCCGGGACGGAAGGGGTGAATCCGAGCGTTCGCCGCCGCGTGCGCGTCACCGAACGCCGGAGCCTCGTCGTGTTGCTCCTGGCCGTCGCGGTTGCGGGGCTGCTCGCTTGGCTGGGTATCCGGAGCGCCTCGGCGTTATGTAGGAGGGTCGTCGGGGGTGAAGCAGGTCAAGCTGTGGTGTTGTAGGATGGCAACGAGAGCGATAGTGACATAACATGACGAGTGAAATTAGGTAGGGAGCTCCACCAGGTTTGACAGCACGGGCGCTGGCCCCCATCGGTTTTGCTCCGGAATGCGTCCCCCAAACCCCTTCTCACGGTGCAGATCACTGTATCTGATGATCAAACAGCCTGGACCGGGACATCTTTTGTGGGCTCTGCTGGGACGTTTAACCCCGCGGCATGAACATCTCTGTCACAGGTTCTGCTGGCAAAGGCATAAAAAGAGATCACGAACTGAGACAGACACAAGGCAGGTTCCACACGTTATGCCACACAAGTTTTGGGTTCTTGATCAAGTTTGTTTGTTTCGCCGCCTTTCGATACTGCGAGCGAAAGGGGAATCTAATGTACAGAAAATTGTGTGCCTGTTTGCAACACGGTATAGAAACTTTTTACCCTGGCACGTTGACCATCAGAAACGACAGTGCATGGTGTCGATCCTATCCAAATAATAATCCTTCCCTTATCCTGTCCTGTATACGTGCCGTTGTCTTTCCTCAAAACGCCGTCGCAAAGCCCATGTGAAGATGCTAGATGCGAGCCAGAAGCCCGAGTCACCATGTCCAATATCGTATCCCAACGCCCCGAACGAGATCGCTCTTGAAAGACAAAATAGACTTGCATGCTTATGCGTGATGCATCAGCTCAACCGGCGGGCGAGAAGTGTGCGCCATGATGGGTTTTTGGCTGTCAATGGGGCTGAATTCCATGGGCTCGTCGGTCATGTCCTCGAGGCAGATGGCGGGGAGGTCGGGGCTAGCGCCGTTGACGTCGGGCTGGTAGAGCAGGGTAGAACTCCTGCTGCGGGTTTGCCGGGAACCGTCCACAGGGCTGATGGGCGTCTGGACACCGGTCGGGCGGTGGTGGAGCTTAGCCAGCGCTTCGGCGAGATCCTCGGCGTGAACCATCTTGTTGGGAGCATCCTCCATCTTCATCTCCCAGCCGTGAGGGGGCGAGGGAGGGGGCGAGATGAAGAAGAGCTTGCCGGCGTCGGGGAGGGTAAGGTGGCGGTCGGTAACCTCGACGGGCGTGGGCTGGCCGAAATAGACGCGGACGCGTTCGCCCATGACGGCTTCACCATCCCAGACCCGGCGCACGGCGATGGCGTCGTCGACGGAGAAGAAGGAGACGACGATACGGCGGAAAGACTTCAGAGGCGCCCATGAGTGGATCGGTGCCGTCTTGAGGACGAGGTCGCGGATGGCCTGGAGGTTGTCGGCACGGAAGATGGATGTGTCGTTGAGGTTTGTGAAGAGAAGGGTGTTTGTGGGCGGCGTCGGCTGGACCAGAGGAGGCAGGGATGAGAGGTCGAGGGAAAGCGACTTGGAAGAGCCGGTTGAGCGCCTCGAGAAGATGGGGCGGGTATCTAACTTGGGCGACTCCATTTTGAGTGATTAAGTCTATGTGCGGCCTGGTTGGCGTGTGTGGTGGCGGATGCGATGGATGGCGAGAAGCGCGATGTTGTCTCTTGCTATTTTGCAGTTCTTTCTTGCTATGCAAAAGATGTGACAGACTTGTTCATCTGCAGTTGACGGTTTGCAGTATGGTTGTGTGTGCGTATTGTTTTGTTTGGTGCTGGAGATGGATCGGAAAATGATGATGGTTGGCGGGCGGCGGTCTTGGTTATATGTTTGGGCGTGCCAGCGTGAGAGTGGCTTGGCTGTCGCTACTGGGCGACTACTGGGTCGGGCGGAGCGTGTGGTGTGGGTTGGCCGAGTGGTGGAGGGGAGGGGATGGGGGTGTGCGGCTAAGGTGCAAGGTAGACTCGAGCGAGCACAGTTGCGGTGGGCGAGGGCGTGGCAGGGACGCTGGAGTGTCTGGTCTGTGTGATGAAACGGGAAGGCCACGGGCCCGTTTGAAGTTTCGCCGCCTTCGAGCCGTCACAGTGGTGGATCCCGGAGACTGGAGACTTCTGCGATACGCCTGCCGTTCCTTATCCGTTCTCCTCGCAGTCACGCAGTAAGAATGCACCTTGGCACCTTAGTGGAAGGTTCACAGTCGAGGAAAGGCGCGTGGGCTTGCCAAGTTGCATTGGCGCGAGAAAGGACCCGTCGGGATCGGACGAGAGGTGCATACCTACTACGATGGTAATGCTAAGAGAGAGAGAGAGGGAGGGAGGGAGGGCG
Organism: Colletotrichum coccodes; assembly: GCA_020466075.1. Lineage (NCBI taxonomy): Eukaryota > Fungi > Ascomycota > Sordariomycetes > Glomerellales > Glomerellaceae > Colletotrichum > Colletotrichum coccodes. The sequence continues at coordinate 37,258 of JAIMZG010000158.1, read as the reverse complement.
GTCACCAAGCACAGAGCGCAAAGAGTACATTGCACTGGGTAACCGGCATCCAATATCCATCATCCAGCAGGAAGAGTCAGGAACCAACACCGCTGACCCGACTGGGGCTGTGCAAAAGCGAGAAGGAAGAAAAAACTAACTGTGATGGTTTTTCCCGCTCCAGTAGGCTTGGCGTTTTGTTACCAGACAACTCAAGCAGTGCCCACCGGTTGTCATCCGTAATGCTGTGCTGTTCCACTATCCTCTGCCAGGCCCTTGTTGCTGCGGTTGCACTTGCGGTCCACGCGGGCTCGTTCGGAGTGGCTCATGTAAATGTTCCACGACGGACTGGACTCTCTTTCTCCCTCTGTCTCGGCTGACTTGACGAATTGGCAGGCCGCTGGTTCGCTCGCCCCCCGCTGGGAATCGAATTGTCGAGAACGCCATTCGCCACCCAGGCCATTATCTACACTGAGTTTCCGCGCCTAGTCCCTTGCCTTAACGGATGATCTAGCTCGCCAAGGTAACGCTAGGCAGGGTACGTACCTTACGGTAGCGGTGTCATTTATCTCCGCCTCTTTCGGTAATTTCCACTGCGACGACTTTACGGCGCACCGCGAAGGCGGTGCTGCCGTTCCATCAGCTCAAAGAGCGACTTCCGACAGTCGAGCGTCCTCCTCGTTGTCGTTGTCGGCTAAAACCCTCCTCTTCGCCTCCCGCAGGCCTCCCCATGCACCAAACCCGGCCAGTCATTACACTACTGCGTGGTACGGAATGGGGGCCCTTTCTCGCCCAGGGAACCACGGTGGTTCCCCCACACGCCCAGTGGACTCTGTTCCTCTCGTCAATGACGGCAGAGCGCCCACGGCGCAACAACCATCCCCCAAGTCCTCGGAAACAGCGCCTCGACCCGCTAATTGGCCGCAGCGACAGCACTATGGGCGCATCGCCATCCCTCGACCCTGTTGACCGTGTCTGTCCCCGCCTCGTGACCTCGCCCTTGGATCCCTCTTCCTTCCCGTACGTTCCTGAACACGCGAGAGACAGCGCAATAAGCAAGAGACACAGAAGCAGATAGTCCGGTACGGCAAAGCTGCTGTTGTCGGCCGCTGCACACGCCCCCATGTCGCCTTCCGAGGACTTGGATCTTGGGATGCGTCCGGCGCATCCTTTCCATGTTGAACACCGTCTACATACGCACACCCGCAGCCCCAATCAACCGGATGCCCAGTCTGGACCCGGGCATACTCCGAAAACATCAATCAATGCTATCAACAGACTCAGGTATAGACTTGTTGATTTGCCATCCGGCAACCCTCAATTCGACAACAGAACTCCCCGCTCTTGCGCTATCGCCCCTAAGTCTAAAGCCTTCAGGGATCCCGAGTTGATTCCCCACAACGTCAAGTCAGTCCCAGCCGGCTCAGTAGAGGGATTGGGGCTGTGCAGCTGTTGTTGTGTTCACACGACGTTTTGCCTCTGCTATCGCTGAGCCACCTGGTCACTGTATCCACGACACTCGAGGTTTGCGGTTTGCTGTTCGGTTTGAGGGCAACGCCTCCTTGAACCACCTGGAAAGCTACGCTACCTTACAAGGTTCGCTCTTCTCTCCGACGCTGTCGGACATCGTCAGGTCATGATAGAGTTGTGAACGATAGAGGCTTGCTCTGTTGGTCTTGGCTTACGAACCTATTAAGCCCCCCCAGCATCAATCATCTGGGGCTGGGGCTTGGCAGTAGAGGGGAATTCACTCATGATGCCAAGCCCCTCTCAATAACCGCAGCGGCGATTGCGCCGACTTGACAACCCGCGTCGGCTTCTGCGACTTCATGCCTCGAAGCATCGTTCGGTTGATTAGGGGCAAGGCATTGCGCCATCCCGCGAGAGAAGCATCGCGGGAATGGGTCCGAAAAGCCTCGCATGTCGTTGAAGTTACTACGCCGACTCAGCTCGCCAGCTACTTACGAGTCAACCTACGAATTTTGTCTTCGCTCAGCCAGCTCAGGGCAAATTACACTGAGCCTCAGCCCCTTCCGTATGCCGCCCGGACAGATAACAGCGCACACGCTCGTCTGTGACCGAGCAGGATATCCCTTCAGCCATGGTGGTATCCGCAGATCACGGCAGTGGAAATCGAAATTTGAAGTTAATATTTCTCTCGACTCGGCTTAGCCGTCAATCGCAGCAATTGGTCGTTCCGTGTGCCACTTCTCATCAATGTTTCAACTCAATTTCCGGCACAACGCAAAAACCCTTCCCGAGTGCTACAGACACGGTTTGCGGTACCGACAACCCTCAGCAAGCTCTCTTTGGCGATCAGCAAACGAGGCTGTGCAAAATACCAAGACTCTCGACCTGCCAGATTGATGTTTCGCGCTGCAATCGGCTTCCCCAGACACCGTTCTGGGCCAAGACTTGCATTCCTGCGCTCCGCTCCTGCGCAGTGCTGCCACCCTAATCGCCAATGTCCTTCTGACTGGCACGAATATGCACCGGGAACCACTTGCCCAGTTGGGCAAAATGCACCTTTGGCGACGAGCCTTGTCCTTCATCCCGCATGCACGATTATCAACGACGGTCCACTCGCGTGTCCTCTTTCGCACTCATCAGGGGCACCTTTGCAATTGACCTGCGACTTGATATTCCTTCACTTGTGGAGTTCGGATCGCATTACCCCATGGCCTTGAGATTTTGGGTCACCGGCACGGTGCGCTTCGAACCGTATCCTACCGTATCCTACGACTTCAAAACACTTTCCACCCTCCGGGCTCGTTGCGCCTGGCACCTCATCTTATCTTGAGGCGCTGCGGGGATTTCCTTGCAACGAAGACATCGCTTGCCCAAAGACGAAATCACCTGATAGACTTCGTTGCCGAGTCTGACCTGAGGCATGGCGAGCTCTTCGTGTCTGGTTGGGCACGTTGCAAGGAACCCGCTCGAGGGTGGGAATTAGCATTAATTTGCAACAATCACAGCTTGGTCTGATGCAATTGACGACGAGAGCTTAACAAGGGGAGCGTGGCTGTGACCAGCCCTCTATCTAACAAATGAGTCTCAAACTTCCCATATGTTACGAGCAACAAGCAGACTGAAGTTGAAGTCGGCCCAATCTTAAGAAGTAAGAATCCGCCTTGAAACTGATTTGCGCGACCGTCCCAACAACTTGGGACGACGGGTCGAGATTCTGCTCCTCCCCGAAGACTAATGCGCTCGTCCCGGGCGGCGGGGCATTGTAGGTTTTGCGTATGATACAACTGATCTGCAACCACGGCTTCACTGCTTCAGATTCTTCCGACGGTTGATTCTCGCAACTGGGGGCATGATTTCATCGTTCGAGAACCCTCGGCAGAAAAGGGGAGCAAGATCCCGCCCTCCGTAACGCATGATGCTCGTGCGTTGGGGCAGAGGAGGCGCTTTGTCGGTGTTGAAATGTTTCCAACGGGTTCCTGTGGCTCTTCGCCCGATGTTGGTACATCACGGTTCTGCTTCATGAGGCATTTCCGAGAACGAAACCACCCGTCAAAACAGACACTGCAGGACGGAATCAGAGAAACTCCCGAGTCCCCGTAATTACCCAGCACTTCTCGCCCCAAAACTCGGCCCGCGTACCAAGAACTAAGCTCGGTCACAGCATGACGTTATAGTACAAGTCGTTTCTATGATACAAGGCGCGACAGCGTCACAACAACAAAACCTCCTCTCTCTGCCCAAGCAGGGCGCAAGCAAATCATGCCCCTCGGCTTGGCAGCGCCCTTTCTCACACCCCCGAGCGAGGTGCGCGACTTACGCTGATCTGCTAATGATGCCGTGCGAGTGGACTCGCACCATCGGGAACTGTCCCGTCTGAAGAACAGCAAAAAGCGCTGGCAGCACAGCCCCCTTACCCCTCAGCTATCGACGTCAACCAATGTGTCCTTCTCTTACCGGATTTCGACACCTAGCTTTTCCACCAATTTCCGAGTCACCTCACTGTGTAACTCATTGGTCTCCTCGTTGGTCAGGGTCCGCTCCAGACTTCGGTAGTTGATGCGGTAGCACATGCTGCGCCTCCCCGTCTTGGGGTGCGTGAACTCGTCCACGAGCCGGACGTCCTCGGCCCTCTCGCCGGCGATGTCGCGCACAAGCTCCATAAAGTCGTTCTCGTGGAAGTCTTGCGTGTTGGCCTTGGAGTTTCCTCCCGCCGCGGACGTGCTACGGAGCCAGAAGGATACGTCTTTGGGGCAGGCCGGGTGCTTGGAGAAGGGCACGAAGCGCTTCATCGAGTCCAGCTGGTCGGACACGCCCCTGAATTGACTCAGGAATCTCTCGTCCTGCGACCAGAAGAGGCGGATGTCGGGAATCTGGAAGAGGAGCATGGCGATGCGCTCCAGGCCGATGCCGAAGGCCCAGCCGAGTTGTTGCGGCACGCCGGCGTTGATGCAGATGTCCTGCTTCACCACGCCGCATCCCAACACCTCAAGCCAGTCTCCGGCGTAGTAGACCTCGAGCTCCCACGAGGGGCTGGTGAACGGGAAGTACGCTTCCACCCAGCGGACTCGCAGGGGCTCGTCCTTGTAGTCGGGGTCCGCCTTCGCGGCGGCGGCCTTTGCCCTTGTGAAGATTTCCACGACCATGTTCTCGAGAGACCGCTTCAGGTGAGCGCCGATGGCCTCGGCCTCGGCGGGCGTGTGGTGGCCGTCCTGCAGGGGGTTCCGCTCCGCATCGAAGGCGGGATGGGGATCCTCGACCTTGACATTGTGCTTCGGCAACCTGTTCACGTCTTCCCACACAGCAGCTGCGATATCGCCATTGGGCACCGTGGTCCGGTCCCACATGCGGGCACCCTCCATCTGGTGGAAGACGGGGTAGTGACTCCTGTCGATGGCATCCCGCCTGTAGACGTCGGCGCTGATGAGGTATCCCTCGCTCAAGTTCCTCTTGAACGTCTGCGCCTGATGCGCGCTGGTATGTGTCCTCAGCAGCGTGTGCTTATTGAAGTAGTAGGTGTCGGACTTCGCGCGGCCGGGGTGGTCGGCGGGGAAGCCGAGCGAGTCGAAGTTCTGGTGCGTCGAGACGACGGGGTCGAAGGTGTTGTGGTACTTGTACGTGGGCGCCGGGAATTGTGACTCGATGATCTGGCGGGTGATGTACACAGGGTGGTCCTTCTGGAGATGAAGCTTGCGTGACGCCGCGTCGAGGACGGTCTTTGGGACGTTGAACCAGGTGTCGGTCGGGATGGTCTGGCCGTTGACCTCGACGGTCTTCGTCGTCTGGGTCCGTGACTCTACAATGGCACTGTTTAGAGAGTGGGTAAAACGGCCATGGCCCGGGGTCGGTTCGGTCTAACCTGAGGAGTAGGCGCGCCGGCTACGCATCGACAACGAAGCGAGCGCCTGCCATTGTCGAGACGCTCCTCCGGGACAGATGGCGCCACGGAAGCAGCTTCGCTGCATTTGCCTGCCGGCCAATCTCGGGATGAGCATCGTTGTGTGGGTTGTGGTTATCTACGCCTTTGTCTGGATACAAAGGCCTGCGTGCTATGTTCTCATCACAGGCGCCGAGCTTCTCTGTTGGGGGGTTTGCGACGAATTCGAAAGCTGCCGCGAAAGGGAGCTCTAGGGAAAGCGGAATCCGTCGTCGATCATGGGAAATCTGATGAAAAAGCTACGATACGCACGGACTTCAAATATTTGACTCTCAATTGACGGACGGCCACCACGGCGCCAGGCCCTGCCGACCCGGCGCATGGATCCGGAGACGCTTAGCGCATGGCACCCCTGCCGGCTACAGGCCCATGACGCAGCAAGTCGAAGCAGGTTCAATCAGCAAATTTTGGGCCGAGCAGAAGCGTCCATCCAGCCGAGTCGGTGGTGGAAAAGGAATAACGACAAAAAAAAGTTCGCGATACACCGAGCCGAATTTTGAACCACTCGGCTTCTTCCTCCCACCACCCTCTTCCCTAAATAAAAAGTCTCCTACCATCATCCCCGAAGTCGGCTTTATACTCTCGACGTCACCGCACGGGAAGCAAGTGACGTTCGGCACGCACGCAACCCATTCATAATTGCCGACGCAAGGCAACCTTGGACATATACAGTTCCCCCATTAAATCCGAGGGAAGGCCTGTCTATCCATATTCTTGCGACGCAAGTACAGTTCGCGCCGCAACGGGATGAGCTTATCGGAGAAGATTGCATAGCTGCCACGATGCAGTCCGCCGCCGCCGCAAACATGATCGCTAGCAAACCGGCCGATGAGCCGTCGGTGTCGTCATCGCCGTCGTCGCCGTTGAAGATGGGACAGACCGAGGAAGGTCAGGAGAAGCCGCAATTGCAGCTGAAGCAGACGGCGACAACGGCGCCGACGACGACCAAGAAGAAGACGGAGCCGTCTTTAAGATACCCTTTTTGGTTCGGAGGCAGTGCCAGTAGCATGGCCGCCTGCGTAACCCATCCGCTGGATCTGGGTAAGTAATATTCCGTTGTTCCTGCCTCTTGCTGTGTTGTCTGTTTTGCGGTGCACTGCATAGCGAGCAAAAAAAGCCCGCGAGATGGCGATGTCGGAGTCGTGGAGCTGACAATGTCTCACAGTAAAGGTATGCGCTCCCGAAGAAAACACCGCAGACTCGCGGCCCGCGATCACGAGAACCGAACCATGAGATCCCTTGAGACAAAAAGTAGAAAACTTACACGATGATACCCTTTAGGTCCGCCTGCAGGTTCGCCGCCCCGATGCGCCCAAGAACATGAGTGGTACCATCGCTCACATCATCCGCAACCACGGCGTCACGGGCCTCTACAACGGCCTCTCGGCCTCGCTCCTCCGACAAATGACCTACTCCACCGTCCGCTTCGGCGCCTACGAGGAGATGAAGATCCGCGCGACCCGTGCCAACGACGGCAAGGCCCCGGCGTTCCCCGTCCTCGTCGCCATGGCGTCGGCCTCGGGCTTCGTCGGCGGTATCTCGGGCAACGCCGCCGACGTGCTCAACGTGCGCATGCAGCAGGACGCCGCCCTCCCCGCCGCCGAGCGCCGCAACTACAGCCACGCGCTCGAGGGCATGCTGCGCATGGCGCGCGAGGAGGGCCTGATGAGCTGGTTCCGCGGCGTGTTGCCCAACAGCATGCGCGCCGCGGCCATGACGGCGTCGCAGCTCGCGTCGTACGACACCTTCAAGGGCATGCTGCTCCGCCACACGCCCATGGGGGACAACCTCACGACGCACTTCACGGCGTCGTTCCTCGCGGGCGTCATGGCCGCGACCGTGACGAGCCCCATTGACGTGATCAAGACGCGCGTCATGTCGGCGAGCACACAGGAGGGGCTGGCGCTCACGCTGGCCAAGATCTACAAGGCCGAGGGGCTCGGGTGGATGTTCAAGGGCTGGTGCCCAGCTTCCTCCGCCTTGGACCGTACGTTCTCCCCCCCCCCCCTCCCCCTTACGTTTCCGCTTCCCACTCCACTCCATGCACGTTCTCGCAACCGTGACGAATGACGAAACGCTGACCTTCCTCGTCCAGTCAAACCATCTGTACATTTGTCTTCCTAGAGATGCACCGCAAGGTCTATAGAAAGGTCGCCGACGTTGGCGGCGGGGAGGAGGCGTCCATCAAGGGGTAAGGAAAGACACGCAAGACCTGCTGTATAGCATGAGCGTTTTTATAGACTGGCGCTGCATCATCATCGTTATCAGCATCGTCTCGGGCATGATTGGGAGGCGTTGGACAGAGGCAATCTGCTGCATTTGATAGGAGTCCCGGATGGTTCATACACAAAAAAGAAAGACCTGGATGTTTTTTTTCTTCTTCCTTGCATGAGACGTCGCTTGGTTTGTGTGATTTTGTATTAAAAGGCCATTTGGGAGAAGACGCATCTTCTCGACCCATGCCCACGCCGCTTCCAGCCTCCGTTCTTCTTTCGCGGCCTTGGACGTGTTTTCCTCTTTGGTTTCCTTCTCCGCATGTCGTTACCACTTTGCGGACGTCTATGAGGCCAGTCTCAAATCAGATCTAGATGACGCCAGAAAGGGTTTCGTCGAGAGTCTGAAATGCTCATCTCCTCAAATGCTTCGTTGCGTGCCTGGCCCGGTCCTAATTTTATACAGCAAACCCAAGATACTTGTCGGATTGACTTGACCAGCTGATGTTCAAGCTGGCATTCTCGCAAAAACTCGCAAACTCCGTTGCCGCCCCAATCTTAAGTAGTCTCATACATAAACGCCTTTTTGTGATTTTTAGTTTCGTCGTCCACGCTCAGTTCCATCCGGACTGTCCGGATGCGCCGTAGGGGGTGGTAGTGGCGTATGGCGTCGTCGCGTTGCCTCCCCACGAGCTCTGGCCACCACCGTTGAAGGGGGTGGTATAGCCTTGATCTTGCCAGGGGTTGCCGCCGTCCATGTCCAGGTTCGGGCTGCGGGGACCATCAAAGTCGCCCATGCCGTCGTCGTCTGCCTCGCCGGTGAGGATGTGGAGCATCAGAGCTAGCTTCTCCTGAAGGATCTTGATTCCCTCCTGAATGATCTGATCGGGCTCGAGGCTGCCCACACCCTCGACCTCGAAGTAAAACTTGCCAGGCACCGCGTCGTAGTCGAACGCCTCCCCTTCCTGAGGGGGGTCCTCCATCTTCGCATACTTGCTTTCGGGCCTGCATCGCCAGTCAGTTACCACGCACATCACAATTGGCATACAGGTGTTACTTACCACTCAGCCTTGGCGTCCTCCTCGAACCACATGTCCAGATGGTGCAGCTTGTTGTGAGGATCGTACTCAAAGCCGACGGCGGATGTCGGCATCCACTTTGCATGCTCCTTAGCAATTCCCTTCTTCGCGATACACGAGATCTTCAACTCCTGTCCCCTGCGCAGCTTGCAGATCAGAGAGCCCTGTCCTTCCGGGTCAAGGATGACCGGGTTTCCTACGGTGCCGTTCTGTCTGAAGCTGTCGACGATGAGGTCGCTGGCGTAGACTTTCATGGTCTCGTCCGACGAACAGCGCGCATGCAGAGTCAGCTTAACGCTGCAGTTGTCGCAATACTGCTCGCAGTCGCAGTCTCGGGAGTAGAGTAGGCTGTTGACGTCCTTGGACTGGAGGGGAATCAGACCCAGGCGGTGGGCGATAAACTCATCGGCGAGGACGGACGTGTTAGCCTCGATCTCGACCAGGTCAATGGCGATCACGGGGACCTCGGCCTGGATGACGCGACGCAGCGAGTTGGCAAAGGAGAGGTCGCAGTTGGAGAGGTCGAAGTTGACGTGGATATTATCAGCCTAAGCGAGCGCCGGGCTGTCAGTTTTCAAGGCCACCAGCTGGGAGTTTGGAGAAAGGAAGTACCCCCGAGATCTTGATCGACGGTCCTCCGGATCGCCGTCCAGCAGCATCGGCTCGTAGTCCATCGCGTCGCCTTTCTCCTTCAAAGTCGGGATTCGGTCGAAGGCTCCCTGAGGCACCTAACGCAATCGAATTTCAAGATAGCAAAGTTTCGTTTGTCTCTAGTTGTGTGCAAAGCAAGGAGGCCGTTGGAATCGCAATTGTCGTGGGGTGCAGTGGGTTGAACCTGAAGGAGTTGGCGGGCGTTGCACGGTGGAGGGGAGAGGCTGAATGGATATTTTTGCGACCAGAGGCGAAGGATGGAAGGCAAGCCGCAGGTGCCACTCACTGCCAATTACCAATTGGAAGGTGCAGTAGCCTGCCTGGCGTGTCTGACAGGCGTCGGTTGGCCTCGTCTTGGCGCTAGTGCTATCGATAAAGCTCTTGCCGGTCCCTTGATTCATCCGCCCCGGGATGGAGCTCTGATGGAATCATCTGATTGGGCGCGAAGTTTCCCGTATGACCGGGGGTCCAAGGGACGGCAATTCGTCACTTGGGGCTATTCCGATAAAATTTCATCTCTCTTAAAAGCTGTCCCCGTACACGCGACCAGACCCTCCATCGCCTCCCCCGATCTCAACCACGCTTTGCGCTCCTCAAGCTTCTCGCCCAACCACAATAAGCCGCCACAATGTTCAGACAAGCTTTCGCTGCCTCTTCCCGCGCAGTGCGCTCCGGCCTGCGCACCCAGACCCCCAAGTCTGTTTTCCAAAACCAGTTCCAGAGCTCCCCTGCCTTCAGGATACGGGCAGCGCAACCTGCCGTTGCGAGATGGTACAGCGACGCTAAGGAGACCGCTGAGGCCCCCAAGGAGGGCGAGAAGCCCGCCGATGATGCCGAGTCTGCCCTGAAGAAGCAGCTGGAGACCAAGGAGAAGGAGGCTGCCGACTGGAAGGTTCGTTCGCATTCCCCCTGTTGACGTCGGCCATCGTAATTCCCGACCTTGCTCTAACATGCAATCCTTCAGGACAAGTGCTTGCGCACTATCGCCGACTTCCGCAACCTCCAAGACCGTACACAGCGTGAGGTCAAGCAGGCGCGCGACTTCGCCTTGCAGAAGTTCTCCAAGGACCTCATCGACAGCATCGACAACCTCGACCGGGCCCTCTCCATGGTACCCCAGGAGAAGCTCAATGCCCCCGAGAAGACGGGCGACCTCAAGGACCTCGCCAACCTGTACGAAGGCCTTAAGATGACCGACGACATACTCATGTCGACGCTCAAGAAGCACGGCATCGAGCGCTTCGACCCTGAGGGCGAGAAGTTCAACCCCAACGAGCACGACGCCACCTTCATGGCACCCCAGCCCGAGAAGGAGGACAACACCGTCTTCCACGTCCAGCAGAAGGGCTTCAAGCTCAACGGCCGCGTCCTGCGCGCCGCCAAGGTCGGCGTTGTTAAGAACGCCTAAAGCGATCCTCACAACTGTCTCGACTCTAAAATTCACCTCTTAAAGAAGGGGTAATGTTCCAAAATCATGGGGGCTCCCTGGCTGGCTGACCGACCGCTGGAGGCGTCGGCGGCACAGAGCCCCCCTTGTACCATTATGTTCTACGATGTTCTCTCGATTCCCGGAACAGCGAACTGGGCGTTCCGGTCGGTGTATAATGCTCCTCTCATGATGTGACAATAGCATGGCGGAAAACTTTTTTGCGGGGGCCGCAAATGGGAAGGCCTTCTTGCTGGAAGAAAAAGAAGAAACGGAAAGAATCTGGATACATGTGTGTATATAGGCCTCGAAAAGGGCTTTCGGCGTCTGATGATTCTTCCCAAAGCTCTGGCACAAAATAATCACCGTCCAGGAGATTCAAATCTTCCTGTATATCTACCACACACATCTCACTGTTCTTGTTCGTTGCATCGAGTCGGGCGTGTTGACGGACTGCTTCACATGTTTCAAATCCGTATAAAATTGCCTCGGCGCTTTCCATGGCCGCTAGGCTGTTCCAACATCTTGCAGTAATCTCTATAGAGGGTATCGTACTCGAACAGTGGACAAATTCCAGCCCGGATCATGTTGCAAAGCAAGCTGCAAAAGGGGTGAGCACGACGGGATCGGTTCGTCAATGATTGTCGACTCCCCCAACCTGCGACGGTGTTAGTCAAGGGTCCCACTCAATATTGACAACGCTAGCTTGGCAGTACCTAATAGTTGGCTCACCCGGGAAACCTGAAGAGGCTGGTTCCTCGGCATTGAGCGTGGCCGAAGAGAAACAGGTAGAAACGTCGAGGACATCTGGCTGCAGTGGCGGACTGGACATGAGGCCAGCCAAGCATCCGTCTTATAGTCTGTCTGAACTCATGCCTTCACCTACACGCCTACAAAAGAGTCAAGGAGAACAGCCTTCTTCTTTTGCCTGAATCCTCCCAAGCAAGGAAAGAGCAGCGAGCCAAACGAAGTCGTAAAGACCTTTCTGTCTTAGCCGTCAATCTCGGATCTTCCCCTGTTCAAGTCAACGCACTTACTTCTCGGCGATGGGCCGGTCAGGTAAATCGACTGATCCCAGAGACCGCCGTGAAAGCTCATCAGCGCAGCTGCCTTCTCACAAACAACAGCACGTAGCAGAATAATAGCGAGTGACCGTCTCAGAAGCAGTCGGCAAGTTCCAGATCAGCCATCTTGTCCCGGAAGTGCTGCGACACGGCCCTACGCACCTCATCGGGGCCCGCCATGTCGGCCCTTGAGCACTCATGCTTGATCTGATGCTGCAAGATGGCCAGCTCTGCCTTCATGCTCTGGTTCTGCGCCTGCGCGTACTTGAGCGCCTCGAACTTGCTCTGGATCTCGTACCGCAGCTCGTGCAGGTGCGCCGACACCTGGCGCAGCACACGCTTGTGCCGCCGCTGACGCATCGCGAGCTCCTCGGCCGCCTTCTTCTGCAGTAGGTGATCGACAGTGAGTCGAATCTCGCGCAGCTCTACCTTGGCGCGCTCGATGGCGCCGCGCATGCCGTCGTTCTCGCGCGTGAGCTCCGCGTCCTGAGCCTTCCAGCGGGTCACCGTCTGCCAGCGCTGCGAGATGATGAGCTGAGCATTCTGCGGGGCGACGCCGGCGACGCGGCGGGAGTCGGGCGAGTGCAGGGTCTCGATGACCTCGCGTCGGTGTAAGCGTGGTTTCGCTCGCTCGACGTGGTGGACGGGACAGAGCGCTCGGTGGCCGTCTCTAGGGGCGCGATGGGGTCGTTGGCCTCGCGAAACTGGATCTTGCGGAAGCGGCGGGCGGTGATAGGGTCCATGCGGTCGAAGAGGCCGAACCACCAGTTGCGCATCTTGTGCTTCAGGGTGACGCCTGCGGCCGAGGTCAGCAGTTTGAAAGCTCAGGGGTGAAGGGGGGCTGGCTCACCAGGAGGGTGGTAGATGATCGAGGGCTCTGACTCGACAGAGTAGCACGGCGTAATCCAGCCGCCATCGTTAATATCTCTCTGGAGCTCGAAAGAGATGGCAAGACGGTCAATGGTGATACGAATCTGGCTATCGTCCAAAGGAGTCGGGGGACGCATGCGTTGAGCCTAGAGTACAGATGAGTGACACTCTTTGAAAGGTGTTTCAGGCGAGACTCACATCATCAGCCATGTAAATCTGGTTCGCATTCGAGTCCTGCTTAGCACAACCCTCGGCCAAAAGACGGAAGGTGCAAGGAGAGATTCTTCCGGACGCGGGATCACCCTCATCGTCTGAGATGTCATACTCATTTGCTGTGGAGGTGTGAGTATCGGACCAAACCGTGGGTCAGAGCAGCCTTACTGAAGTCGCGGTTCGGGTCGAAGGGTTGCTTGTATAAGAATCCGCGGGTCTCAATATTTGGCAACATATAATCCTCGAACCTGAAGCCCTCAAACTTGGGCGAAATATGAAGGAATCTGGGGCGGGGGACTTCGTACGTTGACTTTCTATCCATCTCGGCGGGAGCGTACTCCTTCGCAGCTAAGTTGACTTCCTTAAGCATTCTAGGTAAGTCAGCACTGAGTAAAGGACGTTGTTCTTCAAGCAAACTCACTGGGCATAGTCATCCATCTTCTTCCCCTCATCGGCACTGGGGCCCGCAGCCGTCGAGGTACCCCTGGCAGAATAAGACTGCGTCTTGATGGCCCTGTACGCACACCAATTAGACACACGCTGAATACGGGCCATGGGTTGAACAGAGATCTCACATCTGGGGCTGACCCATATCTTGGCCACCGTAATTGAAAAATCTGCCCTTGCCTCCGGCGACGAGTGAGGTCTCTGCTCTGTAGAGGAGCCACTAGGACCAGCGACTGCATCATCATTTTGCTGAGCCCGCAGAGCGGCCTCATACGCCTTTAGCTCCATCCAAGATCGCAACGGGTCGTTGGTCTGCATCATGGAACCTCGCATGGCACCGTATGCCATCATCGTCGAATCCGACATCTTCCATGTCTTGGTGTACGGGTGACCGGCCGAACAACCGGGGAGTCGGGGGCTGGGCTCGTCGGGGCCGTAATCAACCAGGTTGCTCTGGAATACAGACCAATCCTTGGTCGTCGGGATTCCGTCGATCTTGGTTCTGTGCTCTTGGCGAGCTGGAACTGGCAGAAGGTTAGTCGCTGTCTTAACATCCTCGAGGGCGAGTCCACGAGATCCATAAGGCATATGCAGGCGCGAGACAAGCCCGCAAAACAGGGATGGCTTTACGGCAATAGCAGTATCGGCCGAATCATGAAAGCTCTCTATCTAATGGTTTAAGACGATCTGAAGCAGCAGAGCAGCGAGCACTTGGTACCTTCGTTGAGTGAGCGCGTATACGACTCCGAATCGGTGGTGTCGTACTCAGCGTAGAATGCATCGTAGTCGAAGCGAATCACCGTATTAGGGGCTTTTCCAATCAGAACAATATTCTATGAGATATTTATGCGTGTTACGTACCTAAAGCACGGTTGAGTTCCAGCAGGTTGTTGTCCTGCTCCCAATTGCCGTATAGAACTGTGTGGGTGGTGTCATTTGTGGCAACCCCTTGCTGGGTCCCGTGAGGCCCAACGTTGGAGACCATTTGTTCAAACTCCGTGAGATGGCATAAAATGGCCTGGTTTCCCTGTAGGAGGCAGTTTTGGCCATCGTCCGGGTTGCTGTTGCTGGTGGTTCGGGAAGACTCATGCAAGGCCTCTTCGATCATCGAGAGGCGATGAGGGCTGTGGGCTTGGATGCCGACATTCTGGTCGAGATTGGCTAATACGTGATTAGAAAAAAGAAACACGTCTACAATACACTCTCGGCCGGATGTTGATGAATTAGAAGACATACCTGACTGTGCCATTGCGAACTGGGTGGCGGTCCGCTCACGACGCGAGACCATGAGCGACGATAGCGAGAAGCTTTTGAGAGTGGCGAATCCCTTCGATTTCTTCCACGAAGATGCCGTTTTTGATACCAGAGCTGTGATTAAAAGCAAATAAGTAAGTGTCGAGCGATGAGGTGAATGTTCGGAATTAGTATCTGCTTCAAGGGGAGGGTGAAGACGAGCAGAATCACTCGAATATTTAGGAAGGAGTAATTTCTCCGGGTACTCAAGCGCAAAACACCGATACCAACGACTGAAATATGATGAAGAGATGGAGGAGAAGCGTGGGAAAGTGAGTGAGTGAGTGAGTGTAATGAAGGAGGGATCGTGAGGTCTATGAAGGAAGGTACTTGGGCAGTGGGATTTCTTTTACCTTTCCACGCCCTTGCTGCCGGCTGAAGCTTGTTCTTTGAGCCGCCCTCACTCTTGTCCTCATTCTTTGCCATTCAGGGCTGACGATGTCGTCGTTGACGACTAAGCAAGTTGGCTTTGAGCGGTCAGGTTGTGCGAGTGGCGGATACGAAGGAAAATGAAATCACGGATATTCTGGGTTGGTCGCAGCGCGATGCGGAAGTGTCAAATAGGCAAGAAAGGGTTGATGCTTTTTTTTTTAAAAGAAAAACCTCTCCAAACATACGCATCACGAAGACAAAAAGTTAGCAATGCTGTTTATAGTAAGTGCTTTGAAAGGCTGGTAATGAGAGGTGGGGTGTGAGCCGCAGTATGTGAGATTTGATACCAGGCACAGCACCAAGGCGTGCCCGCCCCTTTTGAGAAATGTACTTCGCCAGAACACACAACAGGGTAAAGAGTTGGGTAAAGAACCCTCAAAGGGCGTTGAACTGGCACGAACCCACCCAAGAGCCTACATGTTTGGGCAGCATACTCTCAACATGCCCTCTGTCGACACACCAAGTCATAAACATCAAGAGGATCAGTGCTTGGTTCCCAGGGTAGCCAAGCCCAATACTTGGCCTTGTAATTGTAAGACTTCATCAGCAACAACGTGACCTGTGTACACATCCATACAGTAGCTAAAACATGGGAATAAGGAAGCTTACACAAGCCCTCCTCTCCCTCCACCAATCCTCCTAATTCTAGGTTGATGCTATACTGTCCTGCAACTGTCGCTTTAACAGTCAAGGCCAACGCGACTAATTAAAGCGACCTTGTACAAACGGCTCTTCTCGAGACTAACCGCCAGATTATTTCTTGCCCTTTCCTTTGGCAGCAGTTGTCTTGCCTTTGGGCCTGCTCTTTTTAGACGTGGCATCTGCATCGTCATCGTCCTCATTGTCCGCTTTAGCTTTCTTGGTAGCCCTCTTGGCCTTGGGCTTCGGCTGCTTGATGTATTTATCTCCCTTCAAGTCAAGCTGGTCCTCCTCGGCTGGCTCTAGAGGCTCAACAGCCTCAGCATCATCGTCTTCCTCGATGGCTTCTTCAAGGTCGGGGGCCTGCTTCGCGGCCTTCTTTGGCTCCATGACGTTGCTGGCCTTCATGAAGGGGATAGGATGAGACATAGCATTATAACTGGCGTCGCATTAGCATTCGGAAAAGTTAGCGGGGAAAGGTTTGCTTACGTCCGTGTGAAAGCCGCCTTCGTCTTTGACTCGATGTCAGCTCGGCCTTCAGCTTGCGGACCAACGCCAAGCTCTTGAATTGCATCAAAGTCGTCTCGCGTCAGATAATAGCTATCCATCAGTGCGATGATCTCGTCGACGGAGTCCTTGCCTTCAACAGATAAGCGGCGAACCGTCTGATCCCAGAGTACAGGCAAATATTGCTGGCGAATCTCGTTGGCGTCACCTGAAGACCTTAGTCTCATATGAGAGTGCAGCTCACGAACGTATCGGCCAAGCTTGCCAGTCTTGCTATTGTTGCCGAGCCAGGAAGTGAAGTTGGAGCCCATGAGCTGACCGGCCACGAAACTTGAGGGGCGGACTGTACTGAAGACTGCGTGAGTAGGCATCAGACTCCACTGCTGCTGAGGCCCGTGAATCATGCGATCGACCAGGTCGCCATCGCTGATACTCTCCGCCGCCTGATCCACCAATTCGAGATATTTGAGATTCTCTTCCCGCTTGTTGTAACCTCTGTTGTTGAGTGCCGACGGATTCGTCCTAAGATAGTTCTCCTGAATCATGAGGTAGCTGAACTCGTGGTCGTTGAAATAGAGCTCGATCTTTTCGTTCAAGGTAGTCTTGCTTGATGGAGCGAATAGTCCGCCAGCCAGCATCTTCTGACAAATGTCCCACGGTTTGAGAATGACATGCTTCTCCCAGGCTTTCGTCATGGCCTTGCCCTTGTCGTAACTCATCGATGCTTGGTCGAGCTTGGCGGTAGAGAGCATGTTGATGATTTGCCGGATATCCTTGTTGCTGCCTTCGATCAGGGCATCGACAACGGGTACAGGAAGCTTAAGTCCTTCACGGTGGCAGATCGTCATAATGCGGGACCGCACCTGCTCTACTGATGGCCGTCTGAAGGGAACATCCATGGCCACAAAGTCGAAAGGCTTCATCTTTGGCAGTTTGCGCTCGTTGCAGATGAGAATGAGAGGTATCTCCGTCTTCTTGCAGAACTTGGCCAGAGCTCCGACACCGCCACGATCTCCTGCTGACATTCCATCGACTTCGTCCATGATCAGGACGATATTCTTCTTTTCTCCGTCAACCTTCTTGCCGTCCCCGGCAAAGAAACCGAGAAGCGACGTGTTGTTCATGATATCGCTCACGCCATTTTCGACCAGTTTCTTGCTGCGGGTATCACTGGCGTTGCTCTCGATAACGTCGAATCCTTCGAGTTTGGCAGCCAAGTGCGCAGCGGTCGTCTTGCCGATGCCTGGAGGCCCAGAGATGATGATGGCTCGTGTGCCACCCATACCGTCGGCACCACGTCTCTGAAAGTCGTACTTCCTTGCCTTATGCCAGTTCTTGAGCCAGGCCTGGATCTTCTCGACCTGCGCCTTGTTGCCGCAGATGTGATTAACTTGGGTTGGCGCATACTTGGACGTCCAGAGCTGCACTGGAGCTGTGGTCGGAGTCTGTACTGTAGTAGTCCCGCGCGCAGCGGCTGCTTGCTTCGCCGCCTTCTCTGCTGCAACCTTCCTGGCCTTCTCCTCTCGCTCCATCTCCAGTGCCTGCTTCTTGATGGCCTCTTCGTCCTTCTTCTTCTTTTCTCTAGCCTTCTCGGCACCTTTGCCCCCACCGCCATAGGCAGGCAGTCGTTTGACGAGTTCGAAAAGACCCTCTTCATTGATGGTCTTAATGTTCATTTCTCTGATCTTCTTTAACTTGCTGGGGCCTGCATCATCTCCTAGAACGACATAACTGGTCTTGCTGCTCGGCGCTCCGGTGACTTTGCCGCCGTACTTTTTGACCAACGCCTGTCCCTCCTCACGGCCGATAGTTTGAAGGACACCAGTGAAGACGAAGGTCAGGCCCGAAAGACACTCCTCTTCACCCTCAGGCAGCTCTACAGTGCCTGCGTTTGGAGGCACAGCACTGCTGTTTCCACCAGAACCAGCGTTCTTCCTCCAGTCGAATTTCGCGTCCGGATCCTTGGCCGGGGGGGTAGGGGGGCGGACGGTAGGAATGTCATCCAGGATCGATTGGTAGGCAGCATCTTCGGGTTCGTCGGCTTTCTTAGCTCTGGTAGCACGTGGCTTGGCCGGGGCTTTCTTCTTTGGTGGCTGGTCCTCCTCAGATTCCTCCTCATCATCTTCGGGCGTCTTGCGCCTCTT
The DNA here is from genome assembly GCA_020466075.1 of Colletotrichum coccodes. Lineage (NCBI taxonomy): Eukaryota > Fungi > Ascomycota > Sordariomycetes > Glomerellales > Glomerellaceae > Colletotrichum > Colletotrichum coccodes. The sequence continues at coordinate 18,897 of JAIMZG010000158.1, read as the reverse complement.
CGTACCCGCTGTCGACCTAGTGCTCTTGGTCGGGGTCGCATTGGCACCACTGCGAGAAGCCACACGCTTTGGCTTTGGTAGCAACTCGTCCTCGCTCTCATCTTCAGCGTAGTCGTCGTTCTTGCGCTTGTTCCGTCCTTTCACATCGGCAGCGAAGATATCGTCATCTTCCTCACCGCCATCGTCTTTGTAGGCATCGGCATCATCTTCCGACTCAGGCTCAATGTATGTTGTGGCGCTTCGCTTCTTGTCGCTGCGCTCCCATTTCTGGGGGGTTCTGCCGGTTTCGCAGTGGTCTTCTTATTGCGCGGGCTGGTCCGAATCTCGACCTCGGTTTTCACTTTTGTCGTCTGATCTGGCTTTGTCGCGGGCACGGGTTTGGAGGCCTTGGCAGATTTGGACGACGAAAAGTAGTCACTGGCAGTGGTCTCAGTTCCCTTCATAGACTCGCTTCTGCAATAATAATTAGCCATGCTCGATCAGCGTTGGTCGGTTGATTTGCGTACTTGGTCTTCCTCTTGTCAGCAGCCTTTGCCGCCGGCTTCCTGCTAGGTAGTCAGTTAAATGTTAACGGCATGTTGTTTGATCGCCCACCCACGGTGCAGGAGTAGGCTCGTCGTCGTCATCGCTGTCTTCGACGACTTTTCTGTTTCTACGACTCTTCGGAGGTTCCTCCACCTTCTTCGGTAGAGGCTTAGGGGGTGCACCTCCCTTTGGCCCAAAAAAAGACCGGATGTCAGGCATTGTATGTTGTGCAACGGCTAAGTTATTTCACAACGATTGTAGGAAGAATTTCCAGGCTTATGACGGCTGTTCCGCTGCGGTTGCCTGAGAGAGGGAGGTTGAAGGATGAAGGAGGCCGAACGATGCCGTCGTGACTGGCGCCTAGGATGCGTGCACGTAATGGATTTCTGGTTGCTACGCGAAAGTGACGCGAGGCCCGTGGCCCCTAGGCAGGAGTTCAATTTAGCCAGAGCGGGTTGGTGTGGCGTAACAGCTCGAGAGCTCCAGCCCCAGCAAAACTAGCGCCCAATTTCTCAGGCCACATCAGCCACACCCGTGTCGCCGTGAAGCTAGGGACATTTTTTTGGAGATCCCATCATCAACGACGTTCAACCACCAGTCGCAACCATGAGGCCTACAGCTCCCACAGCGCTTCTCAGCGCTTTCCAAGGCCTCAGAATATCTGCGACGCCATCATTCAGTCCCGTCGGTGCCGCGATCCGCCCCCAATTGACCAAGCCGCTGGTCGCATCCCAGATCCTTCGCGATGTCCGCCCATTCTCCTCGACGCCTGCGAGGCACGGCACCTGGCTCGAACCCTCGATCGACCGAACCAAGAAGATGATGAAGGGACGGCCTCGTGTGGCCACTGGTGGCTCAACCAAGGGAACAACTGTCATCTGGGGCGATTATGGCCTCAGAATGAAGGATCATCACCGCAGAATCAGCGCCAAGCAGCTCAAAAACGCGGAGGACACGATTAAGATGAGATTGCGTGGTCAGAAATACCGTTTGTATAAGAGAGTATGCTGCAACGTCGGTGTCTACGTGTCGGGTAACGAGGTAAGGCAGCACCATGGGATTAAGTGGGCGATATACAGATGCTAATGTCAAGTCAGATGCGTATGGGTAAGGGAAAGGGTTCTTTCGACCATTGGGCAGCACGTGTGGCTGTCAACCAGATTGTTTTCGAGATCAGGGGAATGCTTCACGAGGCTGTTGCTAAGGACGCTTTCCGTCTGGCAGGCAACAAGTTGCCCGGTGAGTCTATGCTAAGATGCGTGTTTACAACCTCGACTGACATTGTTGTAGGCCAGTGGGAGTTCGTGCACAAGGGAGAGGCGCCTGTCGTTGGTATTACCAAGCTTGACGGGGTGACACTGGAGGAGTTGAAGAGACCAAGAAAGCCGATTGCGCCCACGGATTTGCTGGCTGAGGCTACAAGCAAACCTACCAGCGCATCATCTACCGCCTCGCCGTCTGCTAAGCCTTAATTTTGATGACAGCACGGCTGTAACATATATCACTTCCCGTGCCGAGATAGTAGGGGGCAGTCTCGAGGCGATGGAGTGGCTGTACTATAAATGACCATGTTGGATGATCGAGGTGGCTTAGAAGCTGTACAAACAAAAGAATCCATCTACACCAGACCTGGCCAAAATCGCTCCACTTGAAACAATGATTAAAGAGTGTAGAGCATGCATAGCCGAACATAGCCATTTGAACCCTGATCTCTCAACTTGCGTCTACTGCATAGGACAAATCAGGGTGTGGCGTCCATGGTCCTGAGCACGGGCCATTGCACGCAAGCCACACGTCCAGAATTTCCCACTTAACGCGACAACGCGTCTTCCACCTGTGGAAGCGCATCACCAAAGTCCCCCATTTCCAGCCAACTTCAGGCACAGCGTCATCAACACTCAAACAATCACAATGGCGCTCATTGTCGACAAGCACAGACCAAAGTCACTAGAAGCTCTGACATACCATCAGGAGCTGTCAGACAGGCTTGGTTCTCTCGTAGGTCGCTCGATCTCGACCTCAGCACGGCAGCCACTGACTTTTTGCAGGCTCAGAGCGGAGATTTCCCCCATTTGCTGGTGTACGGTCCGTCTGGCGCCGGTAAGAAGACACGCATTGTCGCCACTCTCAAGGAGCTCTATGGGCCCGGCGTAGAGAAGATTAAGATCGACGCCCGTGTCTTCCAGACGTCGAGCAACCGAAAACTCGAGTTTAATATTGTCGCGTCCAACTATCACCTCGAGATCACACCATCGGACGTCGGAAACTATGACAGAGTGGTCGTCCAGGACCTGCTGAAGGAGGTGGCACAGACACAACAGGTGGACCAGTCGGCGAAGCAGAGATTCAAGGTCGTGGTCATTAACGAGGCCGACCACCTCACGAGAGATGCGCAGGCTGCACTGCGTCGGACGATGGAGAAGTATTCTCCCAACTTGCGACTGATTCTCCTCGCCAACTCGACAGCAAACATCATCGCCCCCATTCGATCGAGAACGCTGCTTGTCAGAGTGGCTGCACCAACACACGAGCAAATCTGCGATGTCCTGGCAGTGTCGGCGAAGAAGGAGAACTGGCCCATGGTGAAGGGTCTGCACATGAGGATAGCGCAAGAGAGCGGCAGGAATCTGCGACGTGCTTTGCTCATGTACGAGGCCGTCCACGCACAAAAGTACGTCACCTAGCCTGGCTGGCGCAAATTTGGAGCTAACAAAGCGACAGTGAGAAAGTAACGGATAGCACACCGATCCCGCCACCAGATTGGGAGGCCCTGATCAGCCAGATTGCGAGGGAGATCATCGACGAGCATACCCCGGCCAGGATTCTCCAAGTGCGCGCGAAGCTGTACGACCTTCTCACGCACTGCATTCCGCCAACGACTATTCTCAAGACCCTCACCTTTAAGCTCATCCCGCTGATCGACGATGCACTGAAGGCCGAGGTGATCAAGTGGTCGGCATTTTATGAGCATCGAATCAGGATGGGCACGAAGGTCATCTTCCACCTGGAGGCATTCGTGGCCAAGTTCATGAGGATCATGGAAATGTACTTGATGAGCATGGATTTGTGAGCAAGGGAATGACTGGGAGGCGTTCAGGGGTTCAGGGTCATGTGTCGGGCGCAACAGTTATTATATCACAACGGACCAGTGCCAGAATGCAAGCAATCCGTATTGCGGCTCCCAACCAGCTGTAACTTTTTTGTCTCGCCGTAAGTCCGATTGGAGGACGGCTTCAATGGAGCCCCGTTAGTCTCAAGAACATTAGAGTGCGCCCCAAGTGGACGCGACTTGTAGCCGATCGGCAGAGCATCGCGGCAAGGCCCAGACCCTTGGTGAGATATCCGACGAGGGTGTCAGAGCTGCCTATTTCTGGTTGGCGACATTGTGCGTTTCCTGTCTCGTGCAGGAAGCGGTATAGTGCAAGGTGCAAGGGCACAATACGATTGCATGGCCACGGAGCAGCGGCTAAGACGGCTCGTCCTCCTTTGCGCTCAACAATCTGTCATCCAATAGCCCCAACAAACAGAAAATTCCCACATGTTTACAGGGTCCAAGATCCATCCGCCGTACGAGACCCCCAAACCACGGTGGTTTTTCCCAAATGGCCCGTTCGAGAGAACTCCGACTGTCCAAGACAAACTCGGCTACACGCGTGCTTGCCCAGCGATTCTTCTCCACAAGAGGTTGAAGGTCAAAGAGGGATTCGTCGTCCGGGTTTCCCGCAGAGGGGGTTACCACCAGACCAAATTTCCTTCTGATGCGGCGGCGGCCACGGCGGGAGGCGTCCCAAGCCACCCCGCGGATGTCGGGTACGCCAAGGTCGCACTTCCATTCGTCCGTCCTATGAGACGGCGGCGTGTGGACTGACCCGGCTGGACAGGGTAATTGGCGCAAGTCCACACCAGGGCCCCGACAAGGAACAACGGGGGGACTGCGAGGGATAAGCAAGGGACCCGGCCTTCTGGAATGGTAGCCAGCAACAAGACTAGCACAGCGCAGCGCAAGCACGGGCGCGGAAATCTGGGTTAGGTACCCACGGGGTAAAATGCGGGAAGTCTGTCTGGGGGAGCTCAAGGGTGAATGAAGGTTTTGAGGGGAAAACGCGGAGGCGAGTGAACCGTAGGATATCTGGTCAAATCGGCTGTGGAATGCCGTGATGCCATACATGGTACAAACTCCCCCTTACTTGACCCGGTACAGACCAGCTTTGACCGTTCGGACTTGATGAAGCGAATGGCGGACGGCATCTTCGTCTGAAGAGAATCGCATGCCGATTGCTTCTTGTCGCAAGCACCCCAAGGTAGATGGCGGGAAGGCACGTCTCCAGAGGCCAGGTACATGCGTACAGAAAGAAAGCACCTTCCTACCGCACCTACCTTACCCGAGGTGAGACGAATCCACTTACATGCCTCTTCCTTCTTCCACCTGCGCGAGGGGCTAAAGTTCCGTTCGACCCCTCCAACCATACGCTCATCACTCGCTGCACCAGCCATGTCTGTCGTGTTTCTACGCGTGCGCCTTGGTGGGGGTGGTGCGCCCCTCCTGTTTCTATACACTCTCATCAGAACACCGCAATGCAACCTCCTCTGACGCTTCTCGCTAGTCGTAGATCTGCGCGCCCGAGTGGACGGATCTTCCGTCTTGATTAGAGACGGCCTCGACGGCGTCCTTGCCAAACTGGATACAGTTTCGGGGCTTCGATTCACTTGAGTGGGTGCTGTTACTGTATGTATTGCGACTGTCCTGGTAGGTTATTCTGTGGACCGCGGCCGACGTCGGAGATGATACTGCTCTACGGGACTGCAGTCATCAGCAGTCGTCACAGTGGACTCGAGGATATTGTCCTCTTCCAACCCACCAGGCGCAGGCCGAAAGAACCCACAGTCTGCAGGGAGAGAGACCAATTTTGCAAAACTGCAACTGCAGGTGTGGATTTCGACCCCAGGATCTGCGAGACTTTGTTAGAATTCCGACCCATTGCTAGTGCCCGAAACGGCCACGATCAACGGCGGGGCCTGCCTGTCCTCCATCTGCGGCGGATCCTGGGCCTTCTGCGGTGCTGCTCTATTGACGAGGCGGCCCTTGTGTGAGATGCGCCAGCACGATGGAATGTGCATCCCATCAAAGCAGTATGAATGTTATCGTCCATCGTCCAGGATTTGTGTGGTCATCCCGAAATTGTGGAAGCCAAGCCAGTGCTCGCAATCATCACGATGTCATTATTGGGGTCACAGCCAATCACGGAAGTTGGAACGTCACGGTACTCGGGGGTAGCCCATCGCGATCAGCATCCATCGGTCTGGGCTGGCGCACGATTCACTGGGCGACAGCCGCACGACGTCTGAATAGCGGCGCAATGCGGTCAGCCTAGAAGAAATTCAAGGCGCAAGCTCGGCGTCGCTGGGGACAGAATGCGGGGAACTCTGGGCAGGTGAGGGGCAATCTCTCTCTGTACTTCTGTACTTCGCCGGCACAACCCCAAAATCATTTCACAACTGAGTCGAGAACCAGTCTGGCCGCCGTGACGAATTCCTCGGGATTTCCATCTGTCTTTGATCTGGACCGCTTCCGCAAGGTTGCGTTAGGTCACGACCGTATAGCGATAGGTGCCACGGATACCATTAACACGGTTATACTCCGCTGGCGCCTTTCCGGCGATTTGAATCCGGGGCACGAGATGACAGGCCACACCAAGAGAAAAGAAGAATGGTGTAGTCGTCGACTACCGTGCTTTCACGAGCTCTACCTGAAGACCGGCTCCGTTTCTTCCAATTTGGGAAAATGGCCAATGACTTGACATTACAAGGCCGACTTTGAGGCGGTCACGGTTCGGTCAGCTTACAACCATCAGCAGCAAACAAACACCAGCCAGGCCTCGTAACAAAAAGATTGACATGCCATGCCCCCGTTTATGGACAGGCTCCCCGGCACCGGTGGTGTGAAAGCGCGTCTGCCGTCGCCTGGACGCATCCACACAAAGCTCTATATATGCCTTGGACGTCGTCACCACCATATCGAGAACAGGAAACGATCGATCACGAGTAGAGCCATTGGCACCTCCGCCTGCTCGGCCGGTCGACGGGAGAGCACTACCTCGCAGTGCCGGTGACCAGACAGAGTTCATCATTTTGAGACGAAGCGACAAACTACCCACCAGTCCGTCTGGTAATCGTTACGGCTACTAGTCTGCTGGTCTGACCTCCCAGGGCGGACTCCAAATTTCCTGACGCAGCTCGACTCCGGCTCGTCGAGGTCCAGTTGTTTCCACCCGTCTCTACTCAGTCAGCTAGCGCGCAATCATTTCCCCTCCCCAGGCCAGGGGAACCAACCGACGGGCCCAGGAGTATCCAGGCGCAAACGGTAGGTAAGGTAAGGTTCATCTGTGACTTCGTCCTGTCTTTGACTGGACGATGCAAGAGGGTAGGTAGCCTTGGGTTAGGTTGAATGCGAGGGGGTGCAAGGAAGGGCAGGGTTCGCAGGTGGTTCGGGGCAAAGGAAAAACGCATCAACCCCCGGCCAAGCGGTAACGGCACAACGGTACTAGCAAGAAGCGAATGAGATTGCGGGGCTCTGGCACAGCATTCGCCAATGGGCATGTCCGGATGGACTGAAGGAGGTTCACTTGCCGCATGCCTCGTCCCTTTTCTCCATAACCTCATGGGCCTGTACTAAACCGTGATCCATACCGCGGAAGGGGGCTCCTTGCCAGGGCTGGATTCACTGGAACTAGGCTCTCTCACACTCCTTGTGGATGACCAAGTGCTACGAAGACTGATGGGATTGTAGCGTGTAGCTAGGTAAGGTGGCTTTTGTGCAAAGTCACCCTCCGTCGCCATTCACCCCAGGCGGGCGTCCAATCTGAAGCCAGGTACTCCGGGCTCGGGACGTGAGGTAAGTACCATAGGGGCGGCTGGCCCTTGGTGTTTCTTGCAAGGAAGCCCGTCCAGCTCTCAATGCGGTGCACCCATCCCGAACAGCGCCTCCGGCTCGAGTCCACGTCCCAGTCCCTTCCAAGTCCCCATTCGCCCATTAAAAGCATTCCCATCCCCCGTCCAACTCGCGGTTCGGCCACCTGGAGAGTTGGTCTTCTTAACTACTACTCGCCTCCTCCTCACTTCCACTCTTCTTTCACATCCTCTTCTTCTTTTCTCTTTTACAACCAACAACCTCCCCCCTCCTACACCTCCAGCTACAAACACAAACAGACGAGACCCGAATCCAGGCTGCCTTGTTGAAGCAGACTCCCGCTGCCGTTACCCGCTTTGCAGCGACGCTATCAAGGACACCACGCGACTTCGAACCCTCGTTCTCGAGAGTTGTGGAGAGCCGCGCCAGTTCCCATCCAGCTTGCGCGCGAACCTGCCATCATAGCTGCACCACCAGGGTCGTTTCTCTTACGACGAGGACCAGAAAGACAGACCACGTCGAACGATTCTCCGTCTTAGCAGCGCCCGCGTCTCTCGAGCTGCCTCAACAGGCCAGGCCTGCACAAAGTACCCCGCATCCTTCATAAACGCACACAACACACGCAACACCCCACTACAATGACCGAAGCTGCAGAGCCACAAAGGGCCCCCGTGGTCGCCGAGGCCCACCTGGTTGATACCTTCCGTAAGCCCGAAGAACCCCAATTTCCTGTCCAAGTGTCCACGTCTCGCGCCAGAGGGCACCGAGCAGCTTTGGCGCAAACCCAGCATTCCTTTCATCCGCTTTCCCATTGTTGGGGACCATCACGGCTAACCTTTTCCCAACAGACCCCCCCCAAAAGATGCTTGACAGTAAGTGCGCCGCCGAGTTGTAGACCCAGACCTAGACCCAGACGTAACCCACACGAATCCTGTCCCGTGGCTCGTTGGCGGCCAAATGTCGCGTGAGGGGCACTGGAGATGGTTGTGGTTGCAGGGGGATGAAAAATAGAGGGGCAACGTAATTGGGAGCTATGGAGCTCGTCTCATTGGACGCTGGCTAACAGTTCCGCTTCTCTTCCCGCAGAGCACCCCAGCAAGCCCCACTTGAGCAGTGAGTCCTTCCCCCTCTTTACCCCAATTCCATTCATCGCCATTGGCTGACCGGAGCTTCCCCTTGCTCTCCGTTGCAGGTCTCGAAGACTACCAGAAGCTGTACAAGCAATCCATCACCGACCCCAAGGCCTTCTGGGGCACGCAGGCACGCGAGCTCCTGTCATGGTTTAGCGACTTTGAGACCGTCTACTCCGGTTCCCTGGAGGGTGGTGATAGCGCTTGGTTTGTTGAGGGTCAGCTTAACGCCAGTTATAACTGCGTCGATCGCCATGCCTTCAAGGACCCCAACCGCGTCGCCATTATTTACGAGGCCGACGAGCCTGGTGATGGCCGAAACGTTACCTACGGCGAGCTCCTGCGCGAGGTCTCGCGGACCGCTTGGGTCCTGAAACAGATGGGTGTGCGCAAGGGTGACACCGTCGCCATCTACCTGCCCATGATTCCCGAGGCCATCATCGCCCTGCTCGCTTGCGTCCGTATCGGCGCCGTCCACTCCGTCGTCTTCGCCGGTTTCTCTGCCGACTCCCTCCGCGACCGTGTCATTGACGGCAACTCCAAGGTCGTCATCACCACTGACGAGGGCAAGCGTGGCGGCAAGTTGATCGGCACCAAGAAGATTGTCGACGATGCCCTGAAGCAGTGCCCCGACGTCTCCCACGTCCTGGTCTACAAGCGTACCGGCGCCGATGTGCCCATGACCAAGGGCCGTGATTGGTGGTGGCACGAGGAGGTCGAGAAGTGGCCTTCCTACTTCCCCCCTGAGCGCGTCAACTCCGAAGACCCCCTTTTCCTCCTCTACACTTCCGGTTCTACCGGTAAGCCCAAGGGTGTCATGCACACCACTGGGGGTTACCTAGTCGGCGCCGCGGCCACCGGCAAGTACGTGTTCGACATCCACGACGGCGACCGCTACTTCTGCGGCGGTGATGTTGGCTGGATTACCGGCCACACCTACGTTGTCTACGCCCCTCTGTTGCTCGGTGTTACGACCGTCGTCTTCGAGGGCACACCCGCCTACCCCAACTTCTCTAGATACTGGGACATTATTGCGAACCACCAGGTCACCCAGTTCTACGTTGCCCCTACCGCTCTTCGTTTGTTGAAGCGTGCCGGCGACCAGCACGTCAAGGGTGACATGAAGCACCTCAGAGTACTCGGCTCCGTCGGTGAGCCCATCGCCGCCGAGGTATGGAAATGGTACTTTGAGGTTGTCGGCAAGGAGGAGGCCCACATCGTGGACGTAAGTGAAGCTGCATATCGGTGAGGCCACCGCACGGTGCTAACACCATGACAGACATACTGGCAGACCGAAACTGGCTCCAACGTCATCACTCCCCTGGCCGGTGTCACGCCTACCAAGCCCGGCAGTGCCTCGTTGCCATTCTTCGGCATTGAGCCCGCCATCATCGACCCCGTTTCTGGCGAAGAGATTCACGGCAACGATGTCGAGGGAGTCTTGGCCTTCAAGCAGGCCTGGCCCAGCATGGCCCGCACCGTTTGGGGCGCCCACAAGCGTTACATGGATACCTACCTGAACGTCTACAAGGGCTACTACGTAAGCATCAATGCCTCGGCGCTTGGAGGTATTCACTGACATGAGTACAGTTCACCGGCGATGGTGCCGGTCGTGACCACGAGGGCTTCTACTGGATCCGAGGCCGCGTCGACGACGTCGTCAACGTCTCCGGCCACCGTCTCTCTACTGCCGAGATCGAGGCCGCACTCATTGAGCACCACTCCATCGCCGAGGCCGCCGTCGTCGGCGTCGCCGACGAGCTCACCGGCCAGGCCGTCAACGCCTTCGTCGCCCTCAAGGACGGCAGCGAGGCCTCGGATGCGCTCCGCAAGGAGTTCATCATGCAGGTGCGCAAGAGCATCGGTCCCTTCGCGGCGCCCAAGGCCGTCCACATCGTGCCCGACCTGCCCAAGACTCGCTCCGGTAAGATCATGCGCAGAATTCTGCGCAAGATCCTGGCTGGCGAGGAGGACCAGCTCGGTGACGTGACGACTGTGAGTTTTAATCCACTTGATGACTGAGAAATGCGTTTGTGTGCTAACCCAGTAATAGCTTTCGGATCCTTCCATCGTTGAGAAGATTATTAACATCGTCCATGATGAGAAGAGGAAGAAGTAAATACATGATGACGAGACTGGTGTATTAGAGTTGAAGATGAGATGTGATACCACAGGACAGAGGAGCATGGATAAGACAGGTACAAACGATCGACGGAGTACCGCTTGGGACCCATGGATGATTTAGAGTTTCTTTATTTGCCATATAGCGACGCTTTTGAATATTGAGTCGAATAAAAAAAAACATGGAAAATTGCCTCGACTGTTTTGCTCAAGCGCTATCCACCCCTTGGTGTCTAAATGAGCATGGCAAGATGGGAGTCCCAGAGCTGACAACAACTCGGACTCATCGGCCACTCAATCGACCCGAACGTCAGGGAAGAGAAAGAAACAATAAAAACTGCAATGAGCCGGCTCTCGAGCCCTGTCTTTTCCTGCCATCTGTCTCGGCGGGGTCTCGGACATGGATGAAATTGAAGCACGGCCGTCGCGCTCCGGTATCCACCCGGCCATGGGTTCGGATGCGCGGGGGTCTGCAACTCACAGACTCTCGGATCCCGTACCAAATGTACTGCGACCGAGACTTCCGCCCCCCACCCCGGAGACCCGTCGCCGCTGGTTGGCGCGGGCCGAAGCTGAACGACTCGCACCGCTCCTGCTTCACTCCGCCTCGCCTCGCTTCACGTCTGTGTCTCTATTTTGCCATTCTCTGTGCCACGGGCCGGGAGGCGCGCTAGCGGGGTTCCGTCGAGGGTCACGCCGGCGGGCGATGCCGGGCACGGTCGGTGGGCCTCGTGCGTACGGCGGTTTGGCTAGTTCTACGGCGGACGATTCGATGCTAGCCGTGACGCCGCGCTAGCGCTGGATCGTGGGTCTTGAACTCTCGAGCCGCCGAGCCTCGCATGCGGGAGCAGCTGCGCGGCGCGGCGACGTACGGGCCGCGGGAGAGTACACCTCTTGAGCTTTTCCGCACGCACAGGTAGATTCGTTGGTGGAGATGGATTCGTCTGTCGAGAACAGGCGAGCACGATCTTGCGGCGTCCTGGGCCCATGGAGAGGAGGGCATGTACTTAGCTTACACTCCGCGCGAACGGGGATGGAACAGCTCCGCGGCCTCACCGAAGGTTCATCTCGCAGACGTACCTCGGCCCGTCTGCGCATACGGCTGCGGGCGGGGAAAGGCAGAGCCAAAGGAAAAGCAGAGATTTCTCACGGCGGTGGTCTGCTGGGTGTGGGCGTGGGCTTGGACCCGGCGGCCTTGATCTCGAGTTGGGCCTCGCAGGTGAGGGATCCGGGAACGTCGTGGACGGACATGTTCAGGAGCACGCGTGTTCTGTGCCGGGGCACGCTCGGCGTACGCCAACAGCCTCGCAGCGTCCTGCCGGGCTCAATACCTTGCTCGGTCACCCCGCGGACGGAAGCGGTGCGGTATGTATGGTTCATGAATCAGGGCCTGCAGAAACCTGATCACCGCTGGCGATGTGTAGAGGTCATTCTACAGTCTCTGGACCAACCACACGTCTTCCCGGAAACGAGTCGCCGCAGTTGGCCCCTCCTTTGCATCCTCCGCGTTGGTTGTTTGTTGCCTCCCGGAAAGCACAGCCCCCCTCTCTAGAGGTGGTGTTGACTGTAGCTTAGAAAGCGGGAAAACTCCATCGCTGTCGTCGTCATCATTCTTCCGTGAAGGAGGAGAAGGGGGAGGAGGCGTCGGGCGTGTGAGTGCACATCCTTATGGGCCGCGGATGGCTGAGCTCTAGCCGGACTTGGCATGTCATCAAGACTTTTGGAAATGCCCATTATGTCCGAGAGGCAGACGCGAAATCCAGCTAGAAGGGTACGGTTTCGTGCTAGGACAGAGTTTTCGAGCACGTGGCTGACAACGCTAGAGATGGTATGTTATCACTTCACGCTCACACTAGAGAGACGATCGGATCTTGAGCGGCAAGACAGGTAATGCCGCTTTCTGAGATGATGGGCGGGCCAAGGAGGCTAAAGGGAATCGTGATGTTGCCGTCAAGGTCTACAGAAGCCCCTTCTTGTCAGATATTTGAGACTACGAGATCGGATGACTGTTCACAAAATAGAGACTTGGAAGTCCACAGCCTTCAGATAGCCTAACTCCAAGAGTGGCCATCGTATCAAAACAACACGCATTTGGCTCTACCCATAGTAAGCATGATTGCAGTCCAATCGGACCCGGCAGTCATTAACGAAATACCGGTCCCAAGCGACCGCGCCCAAGAACCCCCGTCAACCGAACAGCCTTGTCCACGGCGCTCGTGGGATCCTCGGGTGGCGGGACTCTCCCAGGGAGCAAGAGATGACGTTCAGACGAATGGAGTCTCAGCAGACTGACTAGCGGAGAAGGGAGGTTCAACCCGATCGAATCCCCCAGCCGGCCTTCTCGGCCAAAGCCAAGGAAAGAAGGGAGGACAACCCAGAGCTTGGCATCCAAGATTTGCGGCATTCGCAGTGCCGCGAGCGTTCGGAAGCAGTTTGATACTCCGATGCGCGCGCGTGGTTGGGAAGACCGGGGAGAGAGGAGAATCGGGCGGCCTCTTTGTCACCACTTCCTTACCGAAGCCTTTGTGTAGGTTTGTGGATTATTCAGCGACAGAGAGAAGGTCCGCTGACTTTCTTGGTTTGGTGGTTGGCTGTGGTGTGGTATGCAATGCCACCAAAGGATGGGTCGGACGCGCAATCCATGGGGACCAAGATCTTTGTTGATTTGCAAGTTCGACGATGGACAGTCCACACCTGCATGCCCGCATGGCCCGGACTGACGGTATCGGACGTCGAACGGCTCTTAAACCCGACCGAGACTCTAGGGAGGGCTGTGAAAGCGGGGAAGGTTGAATTCGGTTGCTCTAGAAATCCAGACCGTCTGGTATTTTTGAGTTGAGATACAGTGGATGATTGGCTGGGTAGATGCCGGGGAATATTGAGTTTTTTTTGAGCCAATCCATCCTCCACCCAGCACGCGGGAAGTCTGTTAAGCCTGATTTTATTCGACAGGGGCTTCTGGAATTTCATGTCAACGGTCTCAGAGGCTTCGGTTCGAGATGATGTTAGTCCGTGTTCTCATAATATATCTCAGATTGCGGTGTAACACGTAAACGGCAAATCCTCATGTTGATGAGCAGAATGCTGCACTCATCATCCGCGAAACCGTTGAGAGAGATACGACCAGTCTCGAATGTCAGCGAAAAAAAGATTGGAGACGTCAAAAGCCCCCCAATTGAGTCTAGCGGCCGTGGCCCGGAGAGTCAGAGAAACTCTAAAGCCAAGCCTGCTCAGCCTCTCCAAGGTCGGGCCCCCAGTTATTTGGCAAGCGGAGGGAGACGTAAGCTCACAACAAGCTTACTTTTCGAGAACAAGCAAGACAGACGAGACATGGACAGAGTGACACGAAGACGAAGGGGGGAAAAGGCCCAAGAGATGATTGGCGTGGCCGTTTGGTGCAATCGAAACTCCACAGATTCGGTCTGCGCTCGATTTCGAAGAGGGTATTTAACCATGGTGGGCGCATGACACTGATGCCAAAAAAGACGACTCCTCGGATCGAATTTAAAAGGTTCTCGACGTTTTCAGATCTACCCGGAAAGGGTCAACCCTCTGGATTCCCAGCCCACGTCTCACAGCATTCTCAACGAAACTCCCTCCAAGCTTTGGATAAAGTTGCCATTGGCCCATTGGCTGAACAAGTGCCCTTTTTTCACTGCGACTACCCTGTCCAGCGTGCCATTGGCTCTGAAACACCAGCGACGGAGAGGAGGCGCCTGTCCAAACACGGAGGAGCAGAGGTCGCAAGCTGGCCAAGAGTTTCGGAAGGAAAGAAAAGGTACGTATCGCTGTCTACATCGGCCATCGCTAAGAATAGTCGACGATTGGGGGTCTGGCGTTAAGGGAACCTCAACCCAGGCTGCAAGCCGCTGACATGCCGCTGAGACCAGGACACCCTCACTAGCTCCTCGAGGCTGTCATCCCATCACGCCCACCTTCGCCCCTCCTTCGGCTCCGTTGCCTCTCTGGGCCTTCATTCGCCCTCGTGCAAGGTGTTCGCGTGTGGTCTCGATTGTAACGGTGCTCCCGTCGTTGCCTCAGCTCAGACGGGGACGGTGTCGAATCCCCGGCGAGGAACATCTTGGCCCTTTTTGCCCTCTTTTCTTTTTCTCCGCTGCTGGGATTCCCCTCGTTGAACGCAAAGGGCGGAGGATCTGGTTTTTGCGTGTCTTCCAAGGTACGTACGTTCGAAGGAGTTTATTACTTGCAGACCGAATTATTGCATGCATATGTCGGTCAGCGCCATGAGACGAACTATCGTGTGAACATGACCGTCATAGCCAGCCAATGCCAGTGCGCCGGAATTCTACTGGCTATTGCGTACATACGCAGTCCGCTGGCCGGGCTACGGACGGCGGGTCCCTCGGCACTTTTCCTTCTCTTTTTGCTTTCTTTTGTCAGTGTCAACTAGGCCGAGGGAAGGGATCACGAGAGTACGAGCGAGCGGACACATAGCCCGGCGTAGCGCCCGCGCCGTGTTTTGGCGCGTTAGTGCTTTAGTGCGGCCAGCACCAACTGGCGGCCTGGGTGTTGGGGGCGATCGACCGGGTCGCAGAATTCAAAATGGGCTTGTCAGCAACTGACAGTGAAACAGGGACGCAGAACCCGAACCCTAGAGAGCCAAAAGCCTGCAGAACGAACACTTCGGGCTCTTTTTTGGGACAGTCGGGTTTATTTTGTTCTGGGTGCAGATACGGATACCGAACCACTGAATAGGTGGACCATCTTTGCAACTCTGCCAGGCTTTTCTGCGGCGAACCTGGTTGCTGTGAAGGTGCTTGGTGTCCCAGCCCCCGGAAGGATACCTCGGTGTTGGTGTTGCCACTGCCGCGTCGCCGAGTAGCAGCGAGCCAAGCGCTACCAAGCTTGCCCAGCCCGCCTCTGGAATCCACAGCAACTCGAGCGCTCCAATACAGTTGGTCCACGCCCCCGTACCAAGAGATCGTGTTGCGCAATCCACCGTTCATCCGCGCATTCACTTCACTGGCCACCCGCCCCCCGTCCAGGACACGCCCCCTAACGAGCACTTTGGTACTGGCACTTGCGCTTCCCATCCGTCACCCGCATCGTCCAAACGGCACCAACTCCCGGACTTTCCACCTTCTTTCCCGTCCACCACCACTTCTCCATTCGTTTGCTCTTGTTTTATTACTTTCCCCTTGTTGTCTGCCCTTCTTTCGTCATCTGTTGTTTATTCGAATTTATTTTCCTCGGGAAAATTTCCTGTATCGAAGATAGAAGACTTCTTGTTGGTTTAAGACGATAGAAAGCAATCCCCCCTATTCGGAGCGCTTACGCAACACCACGAAAGAGAGGCCTTCTCGAGCCTCACCCCGTTTGCGGGGACCTCACCACACATTATGGTTTCCTTCAGGACCATAGCCGCTGCTTTTGCCGGTCTCGCTGCGTTTTCACAAGAAGCGCTAGGTAAATTTGCACTGGCCAGGAAGGAGAGAATCCGGCGTTAATACCATACAGCACACTCAACACAACGTAACCCGTTGAAGTACGTGACCATACTCGAGGATGCCGTTTTCCACTCGCCTTCGCAACATTGCCACGCCCTGTCGCACTTCGATCTCACTTTCGCCCTTCACGATAAGCAGCAGAACATCCGCCTAGCGCTAGAGCCGAACCACGACATCCTCCACAACACCCTGGAAGTGAACTACATGGGCAGTGATGGCAAGATCCACACGACAGAGACGGTAGACAGGTCGGAGCACCGGGTGTTCAGGGGAAAGGCGTTCGTACGGCCCGAGGGGCGACCCGACGATTGGAGACACGCCGGATGGGCTCGAATCACGGTTCACCGAGACGGCGCGGAGCCCATCTTCGAGGGCGCTTTCCGTATCGACGACGACCACCACCGCATCCAGACCGGAGCCAACTACCATGCGCGCAAGCACCGTGAGGACCCCGATGCCCCGAGCAGGCTGAACCCGGACGAGTACATGGTCGTGTGGAGGGACTCGGACATCATCGAGTACTGGACAGATAGGGAGGATCTAAAGAAGAAGCGGGAGATTTTCGGCCGTTCGTCGTGCAACTCGGACAGCTTGGACTACAACAGCGACTACAAGATCTTTGACGCACGGGAGCCCGAACCCCTGCAGTCTGTGCCAGCGAACTCTCTCTTCGGACGTTCTCTCTTCGGCAGACAGATTGACGGCAGCACCGGTAACAACGGGGCCGGCGTCAACCTGGTGTCCACCATCGGACAGACCAGCGGCTGCCCGACGACGCGCAAAATCGCACTGTTGGGTGTCGCCACCGACTGCACCTATACCGCTGCCTTCAACTCGACGCAGGCTGTCAGGCAAAACATCATCGACGTCATCAACGCCGCGTCCGAGGTGTACGAGAGCACGTTCAACATCTCGCTCGGAATCCAGAACCTGACCATCAGCGACGCCAACTGCCCCGGACAGGCCAGCTCGACCGCGCCATGGAATGTCGCCTGCAGCAACAGTGTCACGATTACGGATCGACTGAACCTGTTTTCGGCCTGGCGTGGCAGGTCCGACGACAACAACGCCTTCTGGACGCTGATGAGCACCTGCGGTACCGACTCTGCCGTCGGTCTCGCGTGGTTGGGACAAGCCTGCATCGACGGGGCCCAGACGGGCAATGGCAACAACAACGAGACGGTCTCCTCGGCGAACGTTGTGATCCAGACACCGAGTGAGTGGCAGGTTGTCGCTCATGAGTTGGCCACACGTTTGGCGCCGTGCATGACTGCAACGAGCAAACCTGCGGCAACGGCGATTCAAGCATGAACAGATGCTGCCCCCTGAGCTCCAACACCTGCGATGCTGGTGGCTCATACATCATGAACCCCTCGACCGGTTCCGGCATTCGTGCCTTCTCACCCTGCAGTATTGGCAACATCTGCTCCGGTCTGCTCCGCAACCAGGTCAAGTCGTCTTGTCTGGCGAACAACCGCGACGTCAACACCATCACCGGAAGTCAGTGCGGTAACGGCATCGTCGAAGCGGGCGAGGACTGCGACTGCGGTGGCACAAGCGGCTGCGGCAGCAATAGGTGTTGTAACCCTACGACGTGCAAGTTCACGGACGGTTCCAGATGCGACCCGGCCAACGAGGACTGCTGCAACGGCCAATGCCAGTTTGCCTCCAACGGCACGGTTTGCCGGCAGAGCACCGGCTCTTGCGATCCCGAAGAGACTTGCAGCGGCTCGTCGTCCACCTGCCCCAACGACGAGCACAAGAAAGATGGAGACTCGTGCGGCAACTCGGGCGATGGCCTTACGTGCGCCTCCGGCCAGTGTACCTCTCGCGACCAGCAATGCAAGACTGCCTGGGGCTCGCGTACCAACGCGAGCTCGGTGTCCTCTTGCAACAGCGGCAGCTCGGACTGCATGATCTCCTGCAACGTGCCCAGCATCGGTAATGGCGCCTGCGTCACGATGAACCAAAACTTCCTCGACGGGACGTCGTGTACGGGAGGCGGCAAATGCTCCAACGGCCATTGCCAGGGTTCCAATGCCGGCAGCGAAATATGGGACTGGATTCAGAACAACAAGGGCATCTTCATCCCCGTCGTGATTGTTGTCGGTCTCCTCATCCTCATCGTCTTGTTCAGCTGTATCTGCGGGGCGTGCCGGAGGAGCAGGAGCCGGACCAGAGCTAAGCGTCTTCAGGCCGTCCCGGTGCCGCAGATGTCAAATGGCAACGGCGGATGGAACAGCTACGGTGGTGCCTGGGGCAACCCCAATATTCCGCCGCCGCCGCCGGTCGCGACTCGTCCCGGTGCCCCTCCGCCCTATCAGGGCGGTTACCAGGGCGGTCACCAGAATGACGGCTGGGGAATGAACAGGACCCAGAGCGCCAGGTACGCCTGAGGAACGATCCGGGCTGCTCGAAAGGAGAAACAGGGACAGAAGTGCTCGCGGCTAGACTTATTGCATTACTCGGAGTTTGTGGTTTTCCTATATCATTTTTCTGGCTATCAAAAGCCTCCCGAACTTGGGCTGGGACGTTTGGACAGTTTTACCGGTTGCATACTTGCATACTTGCACGACGTTAGCCCATCCTAGACAGTTGTCCTTTTCGTGTAATTATCATGATGACTATGGTCGAATACCTTGCAGATACCTACCTCTAGAGAAGGTCAACAGGAACATATATATAGCTTAGGTCAGCTGGCTGATCCGGTGCGGATACCAGCGGGACCACCACACACACACACACA